>OX235271.1:208651255-208687796 GCA_944472155.2 Trichobilharzia szidati
GGCCCCCCGGAAGTCATTCAGCCGATGTGCCTTCTTTGGTTAACGGCGAAAATAAGTACGGTGCCAAGGAATGTCCAAGTTATGTATGAATCTTAGAACGCTGTTAGGCTTTCAAAGAGGTGTAGAGATATGCTTTGGAGGTGATAGGAATAAGTGAGAACAAATGGAATGGAAGCGGAGCTTACCATTTGTCAACAGAGTTAATGACCTACTCTGAACAGCCAAGAACAAGCTGAAGGAGTGGCTATTATGATTCCGTCAATTTCATCTAAGATTCTAATGCAGCGAGACGTAATCTAAGATATTCTTATTGACTATGTGAACGTTGAACTAAGAGCAGAAAACTTAGGAAGGGAACATATATGTGCAGTGGGGCTTGGTAAAGTGATTAAGAATGATGAACTATTTCTAGACTTCAGCATCTTTAATCCCTTTATGGATATAGGCAGCAAATGATAGCACAAGGTTACATAAGTTTAACTAGATTTACATCCTGAAATTTGCATGAACTACGTCTCTATCGAACGAAATTGTTGAGGAATCCAGCTAAAAATTAGGAAGCTAAGAGAAATAAGAGTTTCACACCACCATTTAGTGGAGGTTAGAATCAATATCAAATCGAGAGCCTGCAAGAAGCTAGAGATAAGCTGCAGTCCAATTTAAACACTCGGTAAATGTGAGCTGAGACTATGAAAGACACATTCACGGAAGGCATCAAGAGGAAGTCAGGAACACTAAGCAACGTTGCCGATGGCACCTGTGTGAAAGAAAATTGGAACTCTGAATTCGCCATAAAACGAAAACTATGTAGTCGATTTAGAAAGGTAGAAGGCAGACAAATAATGGGTCCCTACGCACAGCGATAGGTCACATGAAGTTTTTGTAGCAAATAAATAGATGTTGAGAAAAACGATCAAAGGAAAAAGTGAGCATGCTTCATAGACTCCTGAAAAGTGCTGGAAAAGACACAATAAATTTTCACTACACCGTAGCGAGTGAAGCTCAACTAGCAACAAGTAAAATAGGTGTCATGTCTGTATGTCAAATAAGTTGAATGATGTAAGGAAAGAGGTCAATATAGAGATAACCACTGAAAAATAGTGAAGGAAACTTAATTATCAAAGGGGAGTAAAAGAGGGGATGATAGGCTGATTGCTTCAGTAGACTCTTACAAGACTCCCACCTGCTACGCATCCATAAATATCATCAGTATGCTCTAAATGGAAAAATCATCCTGGAACAATTTCGGTTCAGGAAAAACAAATATTCGTGAACCGAAATTCTACATTACGCATCATCGATGGACAGAGTATAACATCGCTTTCAACTCTGTGGCATATCTCTACGGACTTTATATAAACATTCGATAGCCTCTGACATAAAGATACTTTACGTACAAAAGCAAGCACCAATCTCCAACCATGACAGATATCTAACCGAATTCAATTCTTTTACCTATCTAGGCAGCGTCGTTTCAGCTACAGGTGGGAAAGACGAAGGTGTCCAAAGCAGAATCGAATAGGCACGAGAAACGTTGCTTAGTCTAAAATTAGTCTGGAAATGCAGTATACTAGGCAAAATAAACAAGATTCAGAATTTCATTACAAACATAAACAAAAGCCTCTCTATTGTTCAGAGACTTTGCGTGAGCATCACCGACAGCATTTCCAACAAGCTACAGACTTTCATCAAAAGCTGTGTTCGCCAACTGGATACTGATGATCAGATAGTTGGTAAGAACGATGTTTTATGCTACTAAATTTTAGCTTGGCGGATATGCAGTACTATCCTGGTCTTCCAGTGATTCTCTAATTGATGTTAGCTCGTGATCAAACCTGTGACCAATAAAATTCCTGGAAACCAACGCTTTATAGGATGTCTATTTTGTTCGAATTTTTTATATCAGTAGGTCAAACTCTTCCTCTCCAGTGCCAGTAATGCAAACACCCCTGAGTTCATTGAAGAGAGATTTATTTTAATTTAGTCTGTGCTTTGTCGTGTTTAAGCGAAGAAAAATCGTCGGTAACAATTCTATGTAGTGTATCCTTATTTAAGAAGCAATTTAGAGAACTCTTTACATTCATCAAAATTATCAAGGCAACTCTTTTTGCAGCAATCTGCTCTTCCTGCTTGCACTCATCAGTCAGAAAAATAATTCAGATGATGGGTAAAATGAGGAAGACAGCGATCACTCCTC
Organism: Trichobilharzia szidati; assembly: GCA_944472155.2. Taxonomy (NCBI): domain Eukaryota; kingdom Metazoa; phylum Platyhelminthes; class Trematoda; order Strigeidida; family Schistosomatidae; genus Trichobilharzia; species Trichobilharzia szidati. The sequence goes on from OX235271.1 coordinate 208,653,453, forward strand.
AATAACTGGAGCGAACTAGCAGTATAGTTTCTATACATCCTGGAATAATGCGTGTATGCTGTCGAACTAAAGAAAGCTCAGGGAAATTAATTATAAGCTAAGCTACATTCATCGGAACATCCTAAGCAATAGACGACGATATTGAACAGGATATGACAAATTAGTATGCAGCTAGACATATTGATTTCGTAATCGACTAAGAAAAGTTAAAACTAGATTTGTTGACGTATATGTCAAACATCCTCAAAGATTTAGTCTCCCTCTCTGTATGCGTCCACAATCATTATCTGTCTGACTTCTGTTATGCAAAACATTTGTCGTCATTTGCCTTATCAGTTCTAATATCTGACTGGCGATAAATACACACGAATCAACTGATTTCTGTCAAAGACAATTGAGACAACTGACATCGCTAGTTTATGATGACGTTTTGACAATAGATTTGTCTGAAAGTGATGCAAAAAGTTGAACTAATAGAGAACACTTCTGTACTTTGAAACCAGACGTAATTCGAGCAATTGGCTTTTTTGATGTGGTTGTATTCTCTGAGTTGGATAGTTAATTTGCGAAGCTTTCTTTGCCCTACTAGGCAACATCTTCAGCGCATATTTGAATCTGAAGTGAGCCTTTAGATTTCTCCACGAGTTTATTATTTGTTTTTGTGACATGTAGTGACATACAGGCAACCACGGACATCAATTCGACTGGGACAACAGCAAGAATGCTGCAGAATTTTTAGAAGCTTGACCCAGTTCATTCAATAGACACATCGAGATAGACAAAATTTACCAACTGATAAGAAGGAAATCTCAAACACAAAGGATCAGACTTCGAGTCAAGGAAACAATCAGTTCCAATACAAGTAGCCTAGAGGGTGTAAAACTAAACTAAAACAATCAATCACGTTCAAGATGATCAGGAGAGATGACTAATAAACTCATGGAGAAATCTAAAAGCTCACTTCAAATTGAAGTATGCTCCGAAGATGTTGCCTAGTAGGGCAGTGAAAGCTTCGCAAATTAACTATCCAGTTCGGAAAACACAACCACATCAAAATCACTCACCTGAAAGTAATTGATCTGCATGAAATAGTGAGTGACATAAGCGTGTATTCTTCAACCTTAATGATGAATATTAGCCTAAGTGGGATTTGTAATTATTTTTATCATCATAATTGCTTTGAGTGTGATTAGATGTTTCTGAAATCATTTCCAACTGCTGTGAACTATCTTTGCCAACTGCACTGACACCTGGTAGATAAAGAACCTGTCAAAATTCTATTGTCATCAAATATGACGAAGGAAATGGAGATAGACTGCTTTTATGTTGAGAAGACCTTCAAGTGATACCAGACGCCATATTCAGGAAAACAAGGCGAGTGAGACTAGATAGTTTGGGTGTGAGATAGCGGTCATGGTATTAGGAAATTAAAGCTGATGACAGTCGTGAAGCCAAAGGAAATTAATCAAAGATAATGGAGTACAGTGGAGATTTGCCACTTGTTTCACTCACAACTCAATGAAAGAATACAAATGAGGAAAATTTGATGACATTTGTAGGCTTAGAAATGTGCGACAATATGTCAACCTGAAAAGAGAATGTGTGGGAAGAGAATACGCAGAATACAGAAATCCATTGAGGTTAAAAATGCTAATGACATCACCGGAAAAAAATGCGTATGCTCACATGATTTAGGTGTTCTATAAAATATACATGACTGAATTAATTTCAGTAAACAGTCATGGTTGTCATTTTCTGCCTTACACGACAAGATAAGTAGTCACCTTTATCTTCGTTCAGTTTTGGAAATGTCATCGTCGTGCTTTGTTCGTCTAGCAGGATTCTGAATTCAATCACAGTAATATGGTGATCAGTTATGATATTTTCCATAAAGCTGATGAAAGTGCCTAATTCGGTTTGCATTGAGTTCGAAAAACCATTGGAAATAATTTATCGACTGAATTCATCTCACACTTTCATCTGTTAAGATGAATCTCGTACAAGTAGACTCCCAAATTTTGTTGAACCTCCTAACTAAGGGGATCCTAGATTGAATTAGAGACAAAATCTCTTTTAGAAACAGAATCCGTTTGAGTGGTTTCACTAATTCGCAACTGTGTTCAAAGTTAAATTACATTTATAATAAATTCCAAAACAGCCGTGAATATCTAATCATAGCTTATGTCTAATATATCGGGTAAAGCGTTATTCACTTACATTGATATTCATACACCATACTGCTTGGGTAACCACTCATCACCGCAGATAATCGTAGATCATAGGCTGTAGAGCGATTCTAGGTAAAAGGCAATTATATGCTTTAAAACCAATATATTTAGTATGTTACATCGGATCGATAATTTTTTTAGTTTAGAATGTAGTATCCAATCAGCGAGCACACTATGAAGAAGTCATGCTAGAAGACTGTTTAAAAGAATCTTCTGGCCCTAATAATGAAATAGATCTGATCGACTAGATGCATACCGGCATTCATGACGGCACCTAAGGGAGTTATCTCATTTTTAAATACCTTGTTTCTGAAATCAAAAACTTGAGAACACACTAAATTCGAAATCACCTGGGAATCACATCTGTTTGGATGTTCCTTTATCGCATGTAACTGTGATTCAGTAGAACTCTGCAGGGGAGAGAGATTTATAAAATTCACTTGGAGAAAATATCAGTAGCACTAGAATACCAACAGAGAGAAATGCAGACGCATTAGTGACTTTCTTTCAATAGGACAAAAATTATTTCCAATAAAAAATGTACTGAGTTGACTACAAAATAACATCATATTTTATTATTATTCCCTCAGGAACATGGGGCTCCAATAGCACACTTCCATTTCATCCTGTTTTCTGTAGTCCTGTTTAGCCAGCTGGACGATTGTCCTTCGGATCTCATCTCCTCCATATATGATCTCCTACAGGTCACCATCAGGAGCACGACTCTTCGTTTCCCATTCTGGTCACACCCAACGGTCTTCTCAATGTGTGTGTAGTCCACCCTCATTTTTCTCAGCATATTCGTTGGCTGGTAGGTTCTTGGTTTATTTATTGTCACAATCCATGTTGCTAAGCTCCTTTCCATCTGATCCAAGTTACGGAAATTAAGCAGACATTGACAAAAGTTCGCAGCCTGTTGGAAATAATTTCGCCGAAACGAAGTCTCCTAACTATATACGGAAAATAAAGTGACTGTTGACATTTCGAATCCTATTCCCTATACTCTCATGTAAATGGTTCAGTTCACAAGATGACACTGTGCTAGTGGACTTCTCATTAGCTTTGACTTTCATGACACGACCAAAATACAGGCATCACTCGACGTGTGCACTAGTAACTCGTCAGTGACAAACACTCTGCTGGCACAACAACTACTTCACTAGTTATCATGATAGGTGTACGCTGGTTTATTTTTCCACTTATGGATATCCAGGTCAAATCATTTTATGAATTGTCATAAACATGAGATATAATAATTTTGTGATTACGTTTGCTGTTTTATTGACTACTTGATAAATCTGTCCAGGTATCACTCATGAGTTGAGAAGAAATAATGAAACAATTTCAGAAGCGTCTAATCACACTGAAAACGATTATGACTATAAAACTAATTCCAAATCCCACTTTAGCTAATATTCATTATTGAGGTTGAAGAACACATGCTTATGGCATTCACTATTTCATGCAGATCAATTACTTGAATTACGTGTGGTGCCAAGCTACAGAAGTGTTCTCTATTATTTCAACTTCTTGCAGCACTTTCAGACAAACGTATTGTCTAAACGTCATCATAGACTATTGACTCCGTCTGGTTTTCAATTCTCTTTAAGAATAAACGAAACAAATTATCGAACGTAAATTATTATCTGTGCTGTCAATAGAATCTATTTATAGTAAGTAAGACATTAATTTTGATAAGGCAGAATACGACTTATTTCTCGCAGTCATGAATAAATACACACAGAGAAAGGTTAAGTTCATTAAGAAAGATAAAGGAGAATCACGTCGACGAATTTATTTCTAAGTCAGCTTGTCAGTTAGCATAATGTTTCGGCAAATCGTACTTCGGGGCATTATCCTCAATTGTTCTGAAGGTTTTAAGGGAGTGTGGACTAGTGTCACGCACTAAGATATGTTTTCCCGTGAAGATTCTGTCTACGCACTGTTTTAACTGAACAGCTACAATAACACTGTTTGCACTAAAATGCAGCTAGCTATCTCTAACCGAGGATAAAAGGATTGAATTGTAGGCGGGACGACAAAAACAGAACCTCGCGATGGACCACTACTCCGTGCATATATTAATTTTTGTGATCTTGTAGTACCAGGTAAATCAGATGTCTCACAGTTGTTTTATACACAACAAATCTGTAACACTATTTGAAATGGAAGCAGAAAGATAGCAGCTGCACCAGTATGGAGAGAAATAGTTGAAATCCAAATCGATATTCGACGTGATGCATCAGCATTGTCCATCTCCAAGCAGTTGAATACCATACTCACTCGTCCCTTTCGCTTGCCGAAAGAACTAGCCAGTCAGATGTTAAAACAGGGCTATACATGAAATACATTTATAACATCATGACAATGAGGCTACTAATTTCAACCAATGTTTGGATGGATTATAAATTATTCACATTTCGAAACTCCCATGTAATTTCACATTTCAAATATTAAATGGCATCTTAAACGTCACTCTGAATGCTTTAAATTGCTGCTTGTTGGTGTTAATTGCTGCTGATGAAATCATGATAAGCATACTTTCAGAGTACATTAGGTTGTAATCTACATGATAAAAGTAGATGGTTGACTCTTCATTTAGCTATTTGGAGAGCCCAATTATGCTCCATCTCTAATAAATTCCTAAGATTTATCTCATTTTTCCTGCAGGCATGCTTGCCAGTCTCAAGCATATACTGCATGTACATATATCTTTTTATGCTTCATCCAAAAATTAACCATCTTCCCAATGGCTCTTCAAATGATTTCAACTGCTGGCGTCAGACGTCATGGAACTGGTGAAAATTTTCAAATCAACCAAACTGGTAATTAGGCTATTTAAAAGTGATGAATTTGCAAGCCACACAATTAATCTTCTTTTTAGCTGTAAGGACTTGGCCACCTTGACTTTCCAACAAACCACATGATACGTCTAGTATGTGACAGAATCATTAACTATCTATAGAGAAAAACGTCTGCTGTTAGTAGTTTAAACATTCTCAGTTTCGTATTCGTTATGTGTGATGACAGTGAAAAAAAGAAAGCGAGATAAGATCTACTTCCGACTGCTCTATTATGAGAATGAGCAGACATGAGTTGATCTGAATTTGGTGCAAATGTGCTTGATAAACTATTTCATGAGGAATGCAGGAAGTGAAATGATGTGCCTCAGTTTAAGGTGCTAATTTTTGACTACTCGATATCTGATAAGATAATTATTACCCAACTTTTTGAAAGGACAAGTTTTATGAAATCTCATTTATTATTTGGAAGTCGCCCAAATGAGGAATTATCTTGCTAACGGTTAAATTCGCAATCTGATTCTGTGTTAGTAGACATCTCAGTAGCTTGTATTTTAATAAGATAACGTCACTCAATGTACACACTTCATAGATGGTTGATGCATTATTATGCTTATAATACACTAGTATTTACTCAGATTCATGGTTAATCCAGACAAATCATTTCATGAACTACCGTAGAAATCATTATTTGAAACAGCAGCTTTTAATGAAGAAGATTATGCAGTTTCCTTTTGATGATTTCGGTTTATTCAGAACTACATTTTTGTTGCTTTCACTAATGGCATGATAAGGATTATTCAGGCATACACGCAATAAATGAATGAAGTGCGATCGACGGCAGGCACATTCGTTGGCTGTACACTAATGTATCAACGAAGTGTTTTTACGAAGATGCTGCAGTTATCACTCAACACCCACATATACCTCATCATACTAATGTTTTTAGTGAAGTTCATTTTTGTTGATGTGGATCTCCTTGGATAGTTATACATATGGGATATAACAACACATGAATACAAACCCACTGTTGGTTTCCTCTTGGTATCCAGAGAGTTTATCCTTATGTGAACCTCAGTAACACTTTTGTCATCACGTTTTTGTGACAACTTAACTGATAGCTGCTTATTTAATTTGATCACAAAGAAACTGGAATGGAAGCGTTGCTGCTGTTGTTAGCTAAAGAAAATTTACCCGATGATTTCTATGAGTAATAATGTTAGCTACGATACGTAGAATTCATTAAATTTTAAGATCTACTGTGTGACCTTATGAGAATCGGGAAATTAAAAACAGTTTATCAAATTAACACATAATAGTTGCCAAACGTTTCAGACAACTACTGTTGATGACTCTCTTGTGATATACATGAACATCAGTCGTGTAATAATTGAACAAAGGGATAATATGACTTCAGATAATAGACGTATGAATTTCGAGTACCAATATTTCTGTTTAATAATAAGTGTTGTAGGTGTATTACAAGTTGGAATAGAACACACTGTAGAAAATGATAGCCAGAGATTGTTTTGCTGTTACAGGAAACTACAGGAAACTTGGTGCGTCGGTGGCATAGCGGTTAGGACGCTCGCCAACCATGGACATGGTCCGGGGTTCGATCCCTAGCCGACGCACTCCTTTACCTCGCTAAGCCAGTAATAAGACTGGTAAAGAGGGAAGGTTGGGCATGAGGCTAGCAACCCCATCCTGTAAAATAAACACTGGTACAAAAACTTCAGGCCTCTAGCTTGAAGCCCTATGTTCCACTGGACCTGAAGAATAAAAAAAACTGTGATCCGTCTTTCAATACACGCAATAACAAGAACTTTGTTAGACATAAGATGTCAAAACTATTCAGTTTGCGCACATGTTACTTATATATTGCCGCTTACTTGGCAAATCGAAGATACTTGGCAGTAAAGTGTAAGAAAGGAAGAGAATTCGCAGATCAGTTGCTTCGATTTATTCCCCTATGAAATTTAAAAGACCAGTGACTGACTCACAGAAATTATTTCGCAGATAATATAGGCGTTTAACAAGGCTGATAGCATACATTTACTGAAACATCTAAAGGGGAATGTCATCAAAAATCGTTTTGTATGCATATGTAGATGTGTCACACTAAGGCTTTAAATATAAACCATTTAGTGGTTATTAGTGCTTTAACTACACTGTATATTACCTGCTTAATTTCCATTCCACACACTAAATTTTGATTCACAGGTGAATCACTTTGGATTGCAGCAACGCGTGTGTGGTTTAGTCCTGTAGATTTCATTTAGTTGCTCTTGTATATCTAGACTTGTTGGACAAACTTTACGCTTTTTGGTGTTATCAACACCCTCACTTCTCAAGACTAACTTGGTTGAATTGTCTGTTACTTTTATTTCCATCATACTTTTTCATTTCTGTGTTATGCTAACAGATGAAAACTAGCATAGTTTTCACCTCCATCTGATGTTTGTGGATTGTACTTTCCAAACTCGACGCCAATGTCTAGCAGATTTTTTCTTTACCCCCATAGTCATACAATTTAGAATCTAGAGATAACACTTACATTTACGATTTATTAAGCATAACACTGGTGAGCTATCAACATTTTGATTTGTAACTAAATGAAATTTCCATTCAAGCTTACGACTTTCAAGTGAATTCACAAAACTATTTATTTCCTCAGATTTTCTTTTTCTTGTTATGTTATTTTATTCTTTTGGGTTCCGAGAGAAATACAGGGCTTAAAGCTTCCACTTTGCAGTTTCAGTAGCAGCAGTTTTATATTTACGGAGTGGGTTTGCCAACTTCACATACAACCTTCCCACTTTACTAGGCCTACTACTGACTTAGCAAGGTTTAGTTTTGCGTCCATCGAAAGTCGTCACAAGACAATGTGCGTAACTGGCAAGCAGGCTACCACCGAACGACTGACGCGTTAAATTATTAACAAAGCCTTTATCATCATTTCTGATTTTCCTTGCGATAAAATTCATATATATGTATAAACTATGTTTCAAAGAATCCATTTGATCACGAGGATGTTTTTCATTATAATAAAGGTTTTTGTATTTCCCAATGAATGAATAACAAAACGATATTGTTTTTACTGACGTTTCGCTACTTAATGTTAATAGCTTTATCAAAGTATTATTAAACCGGAATTTACAAAATCTCAGCATGTATATAACAAAGAGTTAAGAGGTGAGAAAATAGCATTTCTCAAATTTGAATAAATATTGTTTCATAGTAACACCCTCCTATATATTTTATATTAACTTTGATAAAGATTTGATGGAACAGTTCTATAATAATTCGGCACCCAATGGGAAGTAGACATATGTGAACTCCCAATATAATTTAGAAAACGTTCTGTTCGTATACATCCTTTAAAAATTCTAAAGACTTGCTTCTCTGAGTCAAGCAGTTTTCGGAACTCATTAAGTGCCTTAAATAAAATGGGGTCACTGCGTAATTTCAAAGTATTAAAGATTACCATAGTAAAATTCAAAAGGACTTATATAAGCGAAAAATATTGTTTTCAGTTAGATCTCATCAGATTTTACTCTAACAGACTTATCTTTACAAATGGGAATTCTATATAAACCAACAATGGTAATTTGTCAACATGATGATAAGTTTGTGCTTATAAACAACTCCCTTATGTGTGAAAAATATAGTGACAACACCGAAAATGGAAGCAGGTTGGGATAATTAGAACAATGAAACCATGGTGGTTATGCAAAAAATATTCAAAAAGGGTAAATGAAACAAATTGTCAAAATAGTTGAAAAAAAAGCCATCAGACTCATTCCATTTCACTACTAGGCATACTCCTTAACTCAGTCAAAAGTGGATTACTTTCTTACTCATATCAATTACAACTGCATTTACTAATTCACCTTCACTTGCGGTAGCATAGAAAGGACTGAAAAGAGATCGTCTACTATATTTCCGAGTATATCCATAAGAGCCTCTGTTTTCAAGGCAGCAGTGTTCTCAAGTGTAATTGCCAGACACCTAATTGAAAAGGGTCATAGAGTGGAAATTAGACGGGCTTCCAAAATAATCAATACACAACGAAAATCATAGTTACTTCGGTCCATAGAAGCCATTGCTATCAAGAGACGTCAACCCAATATGTTTATACAGAAAGTGTGACTAAACTCTCACTACCTATGTAATTGTAATTATTTTGCACGTGTGTTTTCATGTGTGTTCTGTTGCACAACATTCCATTTGATTCTGACTTTCACTTACTGAATTAACTGAACTAACTATTGTTTACAAATCTACTAAACTGTTTTTTCTGTCTTCTAATTCTACTTTACTGTTCACCTGTGCCTCCTTGATTTCTTCTTTATGACATTTTTAATCTCATTCTGTTGTTCTGTCTTGTATTTCTTCTCCAATCTGTCCTTGTTTCCAAGCGAAATCTGAAATCTACCCGCCCCTTTTCTAATTATTATATAAACAGTTGCTCTTTTAACACCGAATAATTCGTCTACTTGTATCATCTTTGGAATTGTGTTGTCTATGCTTTCTATCTATAAATCGAATTCATTGTAAAATGTATGGTCAAAAGTTTTGTAACATATAACTGATTTTATTTAGGATATATGTAGCTGAAGATAATCCACGAAATACCCTGTAAACATTTTCGTTCTTTCTTTAATCAAATTAATAAAGGAAACTGGTTGTATGAAAAATTGTGAGGAAGGGATTATCAATACATTAGTGATATTGGTGATATAATTCTTTGGTTTGGTTTCCACTGGTAAAAGGAGAGACAGTGACTCGATGAATCCCCTTAAATTAGGCCCGGCAGTTTGAATACCAGTCAAACCAGCTCTACACAGTAAACAAATACAAATATGGTCAAATGTATCCAATGGAATGCAACTGAAAGGTTCCATGCCATCAACTGAATTTCAACCATCAATCAGTTTGGATGAAATAGAGATTCAGACGGCTCTTATTTCTCATTGAGCATGCCATCATTGGAGATTTTTTCTGACTGGCTGATTGAGTTGTTCAGTAGTATGTCCCAAAGAAGCACTTGAATCGATCCATGCACAAAGCCACGGAAAAGCTAGCTTGGTTATTCTTTTCTGATTTGCAGAATTTGGTCAACGATACAATAAAACAAACATATGTACAGAGTACAATATTCACTTAACAGTTCTTGCTGTTCAATGCACTTATTAACCTCAACTAGAAGTTATAATGTCTGAGAAAGAGGTACTGCTGGGACTAAATTTGAAAACCCCACCCTATAGAAAGAACACCACCTCTAACAACACATCAAGCACCTAAAGCCTTGTGTTCAAATCGGAAAGCCAATAACTAAAAATAGTCCCTGTCAGTCTTTGTCAGATACTAGAGCACTCAATACTTGAGTCATCAAACTTCTAAACGAAACTCAAGTTGTGCTTGAAAATTTGCAGCTTCGAGAAAGAGAAGGCGAAATGACTTACTGAACTATTTACTTATAATGAGTACATGAAACTCGCTGAGTTAACTAACAAGTCCTACACCCGAATATTACGATTAGTCAAGTTTTAGGCTAGAACGGCTACCGCTTGAGTCACTACCTCATAGCTACTGAAACAAAAAAGCATTCAAAAATAATGAATTTATTGTGCACTACCATTGAGATAAAAGGGGTGGATGACTATGATGTGTAAGGAATTCAAGAAGCCAGCTTCCCGATTTTTATTCTCTCGATGAATGTTTACCGTTAACTGGAGGGTCAGTAGTATTTACCATTAGTTCAGACGATAACTATAGATATACTGATGTTGTTGCTATGATAACGTAACCAGTAGTATCAAAAGCATTCATTTGCGGGCACCCAAGATGATTTGGGATCATGTCAAGCATATTCAGCTCAAAAGATAAAACAGACACAGTTATACTGTGCTACGCGACCACAAACTGCGCAGACTCAGTCTAGAAGAAGAAGGACTATCTCAAGATGCAGTGGACTAGACTTCAGATGATCACATCAAAATTTTTAAATGACATGACGGCCGGGAAAAAGGCAAGAAGAGGTGAAATTATTGAGAACGGAGAAGTCCACAGACTTCTGCACCTTTTGTGATTCAAATATTGGAAACAGCTTGTATATACACAAGAATATCACCAAGACAACATGGACTTTACGAGATATACACAATAAAATTCAGACACACCTAAACTCAATCTGCAGAACGTGAAAATGCAGCGTATTGGAAACAAAATATGGAAGAAGTGCATATATATGTTCACATCACTGTCTAATGCAAGGAATCCTCAAAGTCAAGTTGAAGGGCTTCGACGTAGCTTGAGATAGACTGTAATTTAAGTTTCACACTCTGTGCCTGAAGAAAGTTACGAACTGCAGTCTTATCGCGGTCATCGAGAAGACACCGGCTACATTCAGCGATGCTACAGATAAAACCTGTGTAGAAGAACACGAGAAGTTTATGGAAGTTACGTGGAAGTAAATCTCCACAGACATCTCAGTCGGGAAGTGGAAGGAAGAAAATAAAATGGTACAATATAGACACATGGATTCTAACAGGAAATAGAAGAATGGTAACTGAAGCAAGAGAGAATGCACGTACTAGAGACCTCACATCACTTTATCAAATATAAAACAATCGACAAAGGTTATTTAGGCAAACAAATGTATGACTTGCTTTCCGACAAGAGATCAACACAGTAGAAATCAACAAAAGAAACCCAGTCTCTAAAGAGTAGAACAAATAAAACTCTGAGACGATCACTTAAAAAGACTCCTGAACTGACCATCATCGACAAGACGTTCAGCAATGTCACCACCAACAGTGAAACTATCAGATTATACCTACGACTCGACAAAACCGAAAATTACTATATTTTTTTAATTTTGGTTACAGCTTGATGCCACACCGTATTTTCAGTACAAGTATGGCATTTTCAGCATGGATATTGGTAGCCTAAATTTTGCAGGCCGACCATAGATATCGGGTGTGCGTCGGCAGGGGCTCGAACCTCGGACCATGTGCATGGTCAGCGAGAGTCCTAACCACTGTGCCACCGACGCCACCAACTATCACATGGTAACTGAGACTGAGGTAGCAATGGAACAACACAAAATCTCTCAAGAACTCTTAAAACGTAGTCCAGAGGCAACGAAGAATATCCTCACGCCACTACATCAGAATAAAGAGAGTAAATGAGAAGAAATATACCGGTTCGAATGACGAAACGCACCGGAAAGCGACTTGGGGCTGTACTAGAAATGACATAGTAACATCATGCAAAAGTCAAACAATACTCTATTCGAAAGGCATCTTCTTAAACAGGCTGGAGTGGGGACAAGCATGTAATGCAAGGACCGAGTAATCATCAAAGAACAGAGCCTAGAATACCAGTTGATTCTCTACTTGATTTTCATCGACAATTATGACAATGAAGCAATTTGAAAACAGCCATAAAATTCATTTGACAGCTATCTGATAATGAGACCGTATACCAGAATGTTTAGTCCATCAAAATATAAACAGAAAATCTCAGTCAAGCGAACAACCACAGGAAATTAGAAACTCAGGTTTACATAAAAGCAACCCACATAGATCAAATACTCAATAACAACAGCAACAATCCGATAGCACACAAAGGGAGATGCATACAAATACTATTCAAGAGGACCAGGCCTCACTTCAGCATTCCTACCTCAAGGAAAGTTGAAGAAAGACATCTCTCGAATCTCTTCCGAAAGAATGGATATCTACGAAGCCCCAATTAAAGACATCTACCCCCAAGCCAATCAACAAAATCAAAGCATCCAAAGGTAAAAACAAAGAAAATCATCTTACTATATATAAAGGACCTCTCAGAAATCACTGGAAGACTCTTCTTACCTTTAGGAATTGATATCGCACATAAACCAACAAAATCACTTCACTCAACTCTGTGTCAACCAAAAGACTCAACAGTCAAAGAAGATAGAACCAACATCATCTACAAAATAAATTGCAATGACTGAGAAAACACTACACTGGCTAAATTGAACACCCTCTTTGTCTTCGTATCCATGATCATAAACTAGCCATTAAAAGACATGACACTGACTATGAATTGTTGGTATTAGATGGTTGGAGGCAATCGGCAGGAAGCCTTGGACCTAGGTTTCGTGCTAGTTGACACTCATCAGCAAGGCTTATTTGCAACCTTGGAGGAACTGATGTCCCTTCTGAGATTCGAACCCGCATCACCCAGTGCTGCAGTCAGAGACGTTACCACTGAGCTATTCAGGCTCGCAACTGACCCCCTGTAAGACTGTATTGCATATTTTTGATTGCACACTAGTCAGTAACCAGTGTAATGTGTCTAGTCCTATCTTCGTTGCAGACTGAATTCTATCAGTCTTTGACTTCCTCATGTCGCTGCATACAGACATCAATTCGATTCGAACAACGTTCATAAATTAGACAGAGGAAACACCAAAACCGACAGAGAAATTTTAGAAGTCTGGTATTTCAGTGAATCGGCAATTAATAGGCTCATTGACATAGGTAAAATTTATCAATCCGTAAGTAGGAAATATCATGCACAAAAAGTCACACTTCAAGCCAAGGAAACAATGAATGCCAATACAAGTAGACTAGAGGATGTGAAGAGAGACAGCAGCAAACAATCACGTCTAAGTTCACTAGGAGTAGTGACTAATTAACTCGCGGAGAAACCTAAAGGCTCACTTCAAATTGAAATATGAGCTGAGGATGTTGCCTAGTGGAGCGATGAAAGCTTCGCAAGTAAACCGTCCAGCTCAGAGAACACAACTACATAAAAAATATTGATGTTTCAGATTCTGTTGGAGGGGATCATGTGGCGAACCCTGACGAGTTGCAGTATGTGCATACATTAGACTGATGGAAACAGCGTTGAAGATCTAGAACTCACTGACAATCCATTCAAGAATAGATATTCGGCAGTTTATAGGAGTACAATTTCATCACAAAATAATTTTATTAGACAAAATCACACAATAATGCAATATAAAACATTGATGTCGTTTTGGTTTCAAATTATTGCTCATAATCCTATCAAGGCACACATGCATAACTTTCACACTTCGTTTGTGTAATACAGTTACTTCTCATCGTTTGATTTCATTTGTATTAATATCTCCCACAGCTCTTCTATTAAAGTCGCCTTACTTGTTAGGTATAGACTTGCAGAGCAAAGATTCAGTAATCAAACTCTGCCTACACCTGTCTTAATGGCTTTTTGAGACTGTAGCTGTAGCTCACCCTGTTGTGTGACTGTGTTACTGCGTGCGTTGTAATTACTAAGCTCTTTTCCCCAAGGCACAAATCTTACAGGGGTTAATCAGTCTACATTCTGTAAAATTCCTATGTCTTGATACCCTGAGTGAACTGCATCTACGAGTTTGATATATTTAACTGAGCTCACAATCAATACAAAATGTCCTGTAGCCTGTCCTACCAATAGAGACCTGCGGTCTGATAAGTTTGTAGCTGAGTGCGTCTTAAGGCCACTTTAATTCCTGCTTTATTAAGCGTTCCAATTATCCTTTTTTATGTTTAAAGTGAAGATGGCGTGAATCGTTTCTTATTTATGTTACTGTGAGCTTTCGTGATCTTCCGTGCTTCTTTAACCTGTTTTATTACGTTATTTAGGGTCTCTGATGTCTTAAGGAGAGTCTTCAGCTGATTTATTAGACAAGTAACTGAGTCTACTTTTATCGAATACTGATGAAATGACTTCATTTTCTTAATATCTATTAGATTTTGACGACTTTTATGAAAACTGCTGCATATTTTTATATTAAATAAGTTTGTTTAAATATTACACAGCGCTGGTGTATTAACAACTGGATGACGTTTCGAGCATAAATTATTCCCACTCATAAAGATATCAGCTTTAGGCACATGGCATCACAGTTTTCCCTACTTCCCTTTATTGATTGTTGTCACTATCTCCGCTATAGGCGTTGCTTCATTCATTCATTCAATGCATTAACACACAACCACATAATAGGGTGGGAGAGGGCTAAAATTCTAAAAAGTAATCTAGGTAGGTGGAGAAAGGGGTTGATTACTGAATCTTTGTTCATCGAATCTACACCCAACACATCAATAGGAATGAATCATCACTCATACCTGAAATATGGAAAATAATACTACCAATCAAATCAAGTGAAAATCAAGTGAAAAACAATGGAAGTATATAAATGAATTTAGGAAGTCGTGTGATTACCTTGATATGATTATAAGCAATAAATTGTGCTCGAAACGTCATCAGTAAATATTACTGTATAACACTGTGAGACTCTATCAAAATAAAATTTACCCATAATGGAGTTGCTTCATTCTGATTGCACGTGTGTGGTGTTGAATCGATAAACAAAGCTTCAGTGATTAACATCTCTCTCCACCTAACCATATTACTTTTTATCACTCTCACCTGTCACCCTACTGTGTAATAATTACATGCAAGTGAATGCAGTGCAATGGCTGAGCTTTTTTATGGGTTATTTAACTTAGCAGAGTCAATTTTTCGAGGTTAAGCTAAATTTTTATGTTCCAATATTCACGTTGACCCCGAGCAATAATTTATGCTCAAAACGTCATCTAGTTATTAGTACAGCATCACTGTGTGATATTTAAAATAAACTTATCTACAATGGAATTACATACTACTTCAGTGCCCAAGTTCTGCACTTACATTACTGCATTTTTATTTCCTCTCTTCGTTTAATTTTACTATATAGTATGAATCACTTACTCGAATGCAAATTTTATTCCATCTACTACTGAGTGTAGAAATGTGAAGAAACTAGGGATATTTTGTGCTTTTAACACTGTGAAAGTGTCGTCAACATATCTACACCATATCTTTCGGGAACGCTGAAAACGTTTGCTTTGTCTTTGCAAGTCACTTGAAACAAAGCTTTACATTTCTTTTAATATTGTTCTTTAATATTTTCAAAGTCAATAACAGTAAAAATTTTGAGAATTCTCGATAACATCAAATAAAGTATAGTTATATTTCAATAGTCTACACACAATGATAAGTTTAGTTATTGGTAAAATTTCAAGCAAAATTACTGCCCGTGCTCACACCACTGTTGGAACTCTTTTATTCACACATTTATGATTTGTACTCATATGTATAATTCATTATTTTCGCTCATTCATGTTTTTTTGTATTTAAGTTATATTCCATGTTCATTCATGTTTTTGTATTCAGAATACGAAAATACCCATTCAAATGGCCATGAATGCACTGAAAGAGAAACTAAAAGAAGATAATGACCAAAAAGACAGAACACAGTTATCCGTAAGATAGATAATAAAAGGGAGGAATTCTGTCTGACAACAACATATTTCACATTCGAAGGGAAAGTATACCAACAAAATGAAGGAGTCGCCATGGGATCGCCCATCTCACCAATAATAGCTGACATATTCATGGATTATTGGGAAGAGAATGTCCTTAAACCATTCACTAAAATGTTGATGGAGATATGTAGATGACACACTAGTATAGTGAAAAAAATAATATTGAGAAACTCTTCCCACACATAAACAGCCATGTCGACTCAATAAAATTCACTATGGAAGTAGAGAATGAAACTGGGGAACTGCTTATGTTAGACTGCAAAATACAAAGAATAACAGATGGTAGCATTAAAACGACGCTATATAGAAAAACCACACACTGAAAGATTCCTTGATTATCACTTAGCTCATCCACTCACGGTGAAACGAGGATTAATACAAGGTCTTGCAGATAGAATAGGTAAACTTACAACAACGCCAGAGGACCAGTGTAAAGAAATAAACGTCCTACTCAAAATGCTACTCGAAAATAACTACCCAAAAGAATTTATAAAAGATAATATAAAAGGGAAAAAAGAGGGTAAAACCGGAGAATAACAAGGTAGAAGAATGCAAAAAGACAGTCACAATACCATATAAGAATGGTACATCAGAGGCAATTCAACGAAACCTCAAAAATATCAGCATTCACACAACTTTTAAACCAACAAATCTAATCAGAAATAAAATAAATCAACTGAAAGATCCCATAAAAATGATGTATAAGAACAACTTGATTTACAAAATATCTCGTGTTGACTGTCCGACTAAATATGTGAGGCAAACGTCCAGATTACTCAAAATAAGAGTGAATCAACATAAACGCCTAACCAAAGGTCAACCAACAGGAACACAAGCCTACAAAAATCTTGAAAAAAATTCATCGATAGCTGCACATGCATGGGACGAAAACCACAATATCGATTGGAACAATGTGTGTATTCTAAAAACTAACATGAACAAATGGAAAGAAAGACTTATAACAGAATCGATATTCATTAAAGACACACCAGATACATGTAACAAGGGTGACTCAGTACACCTGTCAACAACTTGGAATATAATTCCGAATACAGAAACATGAATGAACATGGAATATAACTTAAATACAAAAGAACATGAATGAGCGAAAATAATGAATTATACATATGAGTACAAATCATAAATGTGTGAATAAAAGAATTCCAACAGTGGTGTGAGCACGGGCAGTAATTTTGCTTGAAATTTTACCAATAACTAAACTTATCATTGTGTGTAGACTATTGAAATATAATTATGCTTTATTTTTAAAGTCATGTTTTCCAAAAATTTCTCAAAAATACCTCCTACTATGGGGGATATTCGTGATCTCATTGCCACTCTTTCTGCTCAACAATGCGTATTTACCTGGAATCTGAGGAAAGTAGACGAGAAATATCACTGAATATCTTTCTCAGTAAGCAGCCACGCGATATGAGTGGTTTGGGATGATTCATCTCGCATGTGGCGCAAACTCGAAGATCTACGGGAGAAAACTGACACGTTGTCCTCAGAAGCAGTGAAGACAAAACTTTCGGTGATCATTGAAGCGACAGGGATGATGAAGATGTCTAACGAACAAAGCGCATTACGATCAGTGGTGTATGTGTGAATGTCTTCTGTTTCACTCACCCATGTATACGCCTCTTAACTACAGGTAGATATTTTCACTTCCTACAGTTTTTAATTTGAAAAGAGTTTTAGAACCATTTTGATCTTACAATCTATAATTCTTCGCTGACTTTTTGTACAAACTTGTGCTTCAGTTCAATAGCGTGTCGTTTGGTGAATGTTATTACTTATGTCACTTTAAATGCTTCCAAATTACAACTCACTATTGTCACTTATTATTTAAATAAATTTCTTTTCTACGTGACTTTTATTATCCACAATTGATTTCTTGCTAATGCTTTCTGCCCTTTTATATTATCGTTATCAATGATTGTTTCAAAACTGGTTTGTTGTACACAACGATGCTGACATGTGTAAAAATTAACTTAAGACAAAAGTGGTTTTGAAATACGTTCTCAATCCAAATAAAATGTATAACAACAAAACGTTACATTACAACTAATTTAGCCATCTGGAAAAGTTAGAATTCAAGGAATATTAAATTCCCCCGAAACAGTCGCCTTGTTAGCTGAAGCTCCTTGATTAAGTCCCTGGTAGGCGTATGGTTGCGTATTGCTAAACAGTCTCAAACTACGAATAAACACATGTCCGATACTCCTACGTTTCCATTGACTCACTGATTATTTTAGGTAAGTGAGGAAATCTGAACTGAAACTGATTTCATGTCTGTGGCATTTACATAAATACTACAAAGAAACCTAGTACATAAATTACACCTATAGAACAGCTTTCATCATCTGTAAGCAACCTTAAACTTCTGAAGCTATTGAATGCAAAACATTTTGCTAAAGGCATAAGGAAATTATTCACAAGAGAATGCTGTTAGAAAATATATTTGGCAAACAGAATAAATCAGGCAAAATATAAATCGTAAATTCAAGTATGAAATTGAACACATGGGCAATTGTAAACTTGAGAGACATATATGCAAGTTACAAAATAACCACAATAACATAGATATATATATGTCTGTGATTAAAGTTCAGGATGACCGCTTCATCAACAGAATAAATTGACTTCAGCGGAAGTCAAACACACTGAAAACGAAAGTGTCACTATCAAGCGTAAAGAGCCTTATTCAGTTAATTCACTTTAAATGTAAACATAAAAGTTGAAATCTGAATAATGGTCGTTCGAGTACATCATGTATTTCACTGTCAAAGTTCCACGCAATACATCTTATGTACTAAAGCAAACTTCTAGTTGTTTCCCAAATATCAATATTTGCACTAGCGTACTGTCCTATCACATTTCATAATATCCTGAATGATTTCTAAAATGTTGTCTGTGGCCTTAGAATTCACGGTTTCTTTAGTCCATTCATTCTCCATATTTCTCAAAACCTGATTACGATTAAGAGCTTGTATAAGATTCACTTTATTAATTAAACTAGTGAGAAATCCATTCGGTAGAACCAAAATTTTAACCCTTAGCCCTCGTTCTGTAAAGCCTGATTGAAATAGATTTGGTAAGTAAAGAAAAACTAAGACGACGTTTATGATGAAAACGTGACCAAGGTGGGTAGCATTGCTATTTTTAAATCTAATCAGTCATCTCATCAAACTAGTCAGTCTAGGGGTTATCATATTGACTCTTGCGTAATCGCTTATCACAAAATGATGTCACGATATAATACTTAAGTTTGTTCTCATGATTGACGTGTCTAACAAATACGTATCAGTAGACAATATATTCCCCTTGATCGTTTTGTAAAGTGACAGACCAGCCCTTCAGTCATATGATAAATGTGACTCTGATAAACGATAACGTCAACAATTGTCGAATTTCATGAAGTACAGACAAAGTGTTATCTTCGAATGTACACTATAAAAGGGGTTCTGTAGCTGTCAGTCTTAAGTACTAATTCGCAAAATGCAAGCTATCCAGTTGATAATATTCTTCAGTGTTTTTCTAATTTCTGCAATTTTAGGTAAGTGATCAGTGTTACTAATGGGTGTTTTATTAACCTACAAGCATAAAATATTTATTTCTTATTTAAAGTTTTTCCTGAAGACGCAAGAACTTTATTAATTAATGAATACTCTTCAAACTAACAAAAAGCGTCAACTGTACTGATCAGAAACAGTAAAAACATGAAATATGCTCTTCCATTCAACCTAACACTTTAATAGTTCTTGTGAAACTTATCGGTTTTAGTCAAAAGACATCTTTTATGACAATATAGGCTTTAAATACTGGGGTCATGACACTGTGTTCGAATAAAAATAAGATTTCATAAAGCTGATAATTAGCATTTCGCACAGCCTAAAATAATAATGGGTTTCTACACTGCATTTGCAATAAATAGATTGCCAAATGTATGAACAAAACCCTTCAGTTGATTATGAGAATTCCGTCAAATAGAAAGCGAATTTAGCTGAAATCAAAATTTTTCTCAATACAGTAACTGTCCCTCTAAAATGTTATGGATATAGCCTATTTTGAATTAGACCGACTGGTTCATTTTGGAAACAGTGCAGATTGTTTCAATGTTACTAAAAACCAACAAAAACGGTGCTCAAATGAAACATTGTACTAATACTTTTATAAAATATCTAGGACACATTACTCAATGCCCCTAGCAACCTAGCTGCAAGCAATATAAAAATTTGAGAAAGGAAACTTCTGTGTTACACTTATTGTAGAAAATATTCCGACTATCACAAATGCTTGGATCAAGATATTAGATGGAGGGAAAAAGTGAATAATACCCAAATAATATGGGGGAGCTTTCAACTGAACATAACGATCCATATACAGCGTTATTAAAACCTACACATGAAGACTCTAGGTACACAACAATTTCATTCATAATACAGTAAGAACAACAAGAAACAACAATGAAAAAACAAAAGTACACTTCGTTATAATGAAATAATATTCAGTATAGCGCAAATATTCATTCAAACATCTATAAAACACAAAATAATTGAGCACAGAATATACTTTTCGGTAATTTCCCACTCCGGCTCTATAATTATATCTATATATGCACGTTTACATACAAATAATGTTCTAGAATAGTAGTCAATAACAATATTACTGGCTTTTAAATAATATCGATTTGCAAAGTAATATCAATGGGAAAACAGTTCATTAAAAAAGCTTGGAATATAACAATAATAATAAAGACATATTAGCAAATAGAATATAAAGTAAAATTTGAAAAATTCAAAAAATATAAGACCACTGAAAACAAGATGGTCAAGGTAAGGATAATGTCTGAACTAAATACTCCTGGACACAAAAATATGGGTTCCTAATATGGATAACAAAAGCCTCAGCACAATCCAGTAGTCAAAGTAATGGGAAGAAATTCAGGTCTCTTGGTATGCTTCAAAAAAATCTGAAAGTCTTATATTCTGCATCCAAGAGACGAGAAATCTTAGCGTTAAGAATTTATTTAGTTTGGAAATTACAAAATAAAACCGGTGATCGTCGACGAGAAAAAGACAAAAAATATAACAAATAATGAAGTAAGACATAAGAATATAAACAGGTAAATTCAAAATACCAAAAAAATATCAGATAGAAATAGAAATAATCAAACGATGACAAATTTATTCTTGTGTTGATTGGTTCTAATGCTTTCCGAGATATCCACATAAATAAAAAATTTAAAAAGATCTGTCCTCCCAATAATTTCACTTGTTGAACTTTAACCGTTTCTGAATACATCATACAGCTGAAGCAAACAGTAAGTCAGTCTAATTGTTCAAATGGAAAAGTAAACACTTATGTAGAAGTATTCGTGATAACAGTATTGAGTATAATGTTAAATATTTTTATTATTTAATGGGGAGACAACACTCAGATTTTCGCAAAACAAAATCCACTCATACTTAAAAAATATGCAGCCATGATGAACGCAATTGATGAGAGCATAGAACAGCAATTTTTACTTATACACACTTCGCACTGCACAGTAATGCAGAACGATTCGATTTATAAGATTGCTTTACAATTTAATAGTGATATACTCACAGTGACACCATCTCAGTACTTGCCAATAAGCCACATACAAGCACAGGAAATTTCTGCATAATATGTTATACCTGCTAGATATTTCTGTTCAATGTTAGAATATCTACTGTACACTCATGAACAAGACTGACCAGTGTTTACGGTCAACGTAGTTATCATTTATTGTAAGAGATAAAACGACCTGATGAATATAGCCTTCAGATATTCCACTCTAACTGGGCAGAACACTTTTAAGAAAAATCTCCTCTCAATAAATTTTAAAGTTGAAATTAAATTTATGCTTGCACCGCTCACACAGTTACTTCCGTGTTGTCAGAATTTCCTCATCAGTATTGAATTATCCAATGTCTAGTCATTAATAAAACTGACCAAAACTTCCTGATTGGCGAATTACCACACCCTTAGGCGATATTTCAGATTTACCAAACTGATTAACACAGTTGGAAGCGACTTAAAGGCTTCGCATAACTGACTACCTTTTCATACTTCCAAAAAGGAAACATATTGGCGGACTGCAATCAATCTACCTAAATGTTCACCACTGAATCACACACAAATATGGTTCTTCTGAATTATTTCGAATAATATAATTTGATATTCACTGGATTTAATCAAATTTGCAGTTTGCAAATTAGTTGCAAATTTCGGAAACTTATTCTCATTTTAAACAGTTTATTACATCTAGCATTGGGTAAAATCTCTGAAACTGTCTTAGAAAGGATTGTACTAGTAACAGAAATTTCTCAGTAGTACAAAAACAATAATACAAGTAGCACTAAAACTCACCGATGACAATATATAGTGGTCACGCTGTATCGTGAATTCTGCAGAAGTTAGAATTCATGCACTGATCATTGGATTGGCTCTCCGTGGCTTAATGATTAACAAGTTTGCTAGCCTTGTAACCGGAAGGTCCTGGGGTCAACTCCGACGGTTGCGTACCAACGAAGAGGCTCTAACTAGGTCAAAATGGCTGTTCAGTACTCCCAAGATTTCCAGTGGTTCTCTAACAGATCCCAGCTCATGATGAAATTCTGAAACAGAGTTATCCTGTTCGTGTTGTTGTTTAATTTCCTCAGATTAATTCAATTATTTGGGAATTCATGAGTATTTTATGTCGTGTTAGACTGAAAAGGGAAGTTTCTTACTGCATATCGCCTGCAAACATTCGAGAATACTGAGGAGGATAATTTTACTCCATTATTTTACTCATGTTAACCTGAATCTTTAGCACAATAAAAGATCATAGGGAATAAAAAGACAGTTGCATCGAAGGAAATTTTCTTTTGGACGAAGTCATCATCTACGCTGTACATTCGTGTATTTATATCAAACGGATGGGAAATTTCCAGAATAATTTCTGGTTAGGGGTTAAATTAATAAAAATTACAATTAGGAATTAGAACGCCATAATAAACACTATCATCATCGTTCTTCGTAAACGTTAGCACTTCACTTAGCTAATCATGTCTCTGGTATTTGAATGCAGTTAACGATTCAGCCCCTGTTCAAGCTTTAGTTTGTAGGGATTTCATTCGTTTCAAGTTTCATCACTGATTGACATCAGTCGGAGAACCACTGAAAACCAGGGAGCACAAGTTCTCTAACTGATATCAATTTATGATCAAGCCTGAAATTTAATCTCTTTATTTAATCACTACGTTTGTTATCAATGAAACCTCGAAATTACAATTTGCGTCCCTTGTTTGTTTGTATGTATTCCGTAGTATTCACATTCGTATTGCACCAATAAAATTAACTCCAACTCGCTCAGTAAAAGTCATATTCCGTTGAATAAAAATAATTTGTCACGCAGCTGTCTATTCATGTATTACATTTTGTTCTCAATGACCGAATCTTAAATCATGCTTAGACTATGATGATAACTGGATTCTTGTGTTGATTGGTTCTAATGCTTTCTGGGATATCCACATAAATAAAAGATTTTCAAAGATCTGTCGTCCCAATGATTTCACTTGTTGAACTTTAACCGTTTCTGAATACATCATACAGCTGAAGCAAACAGTAAGTCAGTCTAATTGTTCAAACTGAAAAGTAATTACTTATGTGGAAGTATTCGTGATAACAGTATTGATTTTAATTTTAAACAAATAGTCTGATTGTATGATCAGTGGACAATACTCTCACGCTCAGGAAATGTTATTGTTTTTTGACTTATAATAGTTTGTCATACAATTTCTATTTTTTTTACCTACAATTCGTGATGTTAATTTGCTAAACCTCTACTTTGTGGATATTTGTCTCCTTTGATTTACGTGCTATTTGTCACTAGGCACGATATGTATTTGCAAGTCTTCATGCGCTCACTTTCATAGAATCTTATGTCATCAAATCACTTGCACTTTTATGGCCAGCTAACTAGAATTGTTGCCACATTTCAAACCTGACTGACTGAATTTTGTCTTCACCAGAGAAAGGACTAGGCCCATCACACCAGTTACTAATGTCCAATGAAAATACAGCAGTATTATTCCATCTTTTACCTGGTCCTCAATACAGTTTCTGATACAGTTTTCATTTGCCTTTATTAGCTATTTGTAACCCAACTGTCATGAATTTTTACTGTAAACCATGATGGAAAATTAATTGAAGATAACTGTTCACTGAAAACATTTGGAATATCCACTTCAATAAATAATATATTTGTCGTTCTTACGGTATCATAGGTAAAATCTTACTCTTTTCTGATTATTTCCCATAGATGTTG
Organism: Trichobilharzia szidati; assembly: GCA_944472155.2. Taxonomy (NCBI): domain Eukaryota; kingdom Metazoa; phylum Platyhelminthes; class Trematoda; order Strigeidida; family Schistosomatidae; genus Trichobilharzia; species Trichobilharzia szidati. The sequence goes on from OX235271.1 coordinate 208,678,210, forward strand.
CAACAGGTGAGTCAGCTTCATTTTTTCAAACGAAAAGAATGTTATTACGTTCAGTACACATTATAATAATGTAGAGTTTTATGTAGAGGGAAATATTCTGTTTCGATGTTGGGAGTATTTTTTCTCTTGCGTGAGGATCAGTCGATACACTGCGTAATATTTCGATTACCTAGTGATAAAATCACCATTAAATAAACTTCGAACAAACCATGGTTAAGGGGAAACTGTTAGATTTTCTTTATATGTATTTTTGCACAAAATGCTCTGGGAACTGAAAAATATGACAATGGAGATTTTCAAAATACGTGATGCTTATATATGATTATTTGTAAATTAATTTCCAAAAACGCAAAAAAACATCAAACTTTAGAAAAATAATACTTTTATTACATGTTCATCGAACAGCTCAGTAATGGTAATGAGCTTCGAGTATTTCATTTGGATAACCGATCGAAAAATTGTAGTTTAAAATTACCACCTTTCTGAAACCATATCATATATCCGCAAAAGAAAGTCTTGCAAAATACTCTATCACTGTCAGATATCCGTCCAAAAACTAGAATATCCACTTCAACAATGTTTCATCAATCTCTCCTTAAATACTGCATAGCTGTAAATCAGACTGATGGATTATTAAAGTCAACGTAATTCTCATGTGAACAACGTAAATATATTTAAAAAGAAGCACCACACTCAGTGAAGCACTATATTCTTTTTTCGATTACGTCCCCATCATCGGCTGTACACTAATATGATTACTTTAGTCCATCAGTTTTAGACATAGAGGGGGTGAAATTAAGAGGTTAAAAGTCATTAGAACAATTAACTAATAGGTTTTAGTAAAAAGATATCTAAGTTTTGAAGAAGAGGTGGAAATCAAAAACGGATTTCAAGGTCAGTCGCAAAATAATGACGACTAAGAGGAATAGGAAGACTCAGTAGAATTGCGCAAGATACAAACAAGTTATTAGAATTAGCTAGAATTCTAAACATGATAAAATAACAGAGTCAAAAGATAGTTACAAGAGGGGAAGAAAAGTCATTTTTGAAAACTTACTACATATTATATATATGCATTTTTCACATTGTAAAATGCAAAATCCAAAAGCGAAACTTTTATGAACACATGAATGCAAAAGATGGAACCGATACAACCTGTCAAAATAAATTGATGAGAACGTGGATATACCCCCTCTTTCTCATCAGTTAGCTCCCCCATGAAACATCCTGAACTGGCAGACAAATAAATTATCTCGTAAGAATAGTTAAATTGTAAACTTCCCAGATATTTCAGTATTTGCTTTAGTAGGTTGACCCTGATACCACCTGGTATATATTCGAACATTGCAAACAAATAACCTACCAATTATGAGTGTCACTGTGTAGTAACCTATGCTCCCCAGTCTTAGGCATTCAAGTTAGCAATAAAAATGACGAAAATAATACGGAATTCAAAGCCTCTGTAGTACTGTCATATAAATAAGAATATAATAAGAATACATATGATTGTCAATGAAACTGGAATTACGGTGGCACTTAAACGAAACAACTCTCTCAGTTATAAACTTTGTCAGCCTAAGGACTCAATAGATCCAATTAAAAAAAATTAATGTATTTAACCAAATACCATGTTATTACTGTGAGGTCGATTACAAAGGTAAAACTAGTAGATAGATGTCAAACAGATTACTGTAACATGAAAATTTAACTAGACTTAGTATAACTGACCCTGTTAAGTTGAATAACCTCGGAAAAAGCTCAGCCATTGCACTGCATTCAATTACATGTAACCACACGATTGTGTGGGACTGTGTGAGAGTATTAAAAGGCAATATTGTTAGGTGGACAGGGAAGTTAATCACTGAAGCTTTGTTTATCGATCTAACATCATACACGTGCAATCGGAGTGACGAAACGACTGCACTGTAGATACGAAAAGTGAAAACGAACAATAAAGAGAAGTCGGAGACACAAAAATAAAAAAAGTATATAAGTCAAATTGTGAAACTGTGTGGCTAAAATTGATATAACTGTGAGCAATAATTCATTCTCGAAACGTCATCCAGTTGTTTATACTGCATCAATGTGTGTTATTTCAAATAAATTTATCAAATATAAAATCACATTCTATCAGTCTCCAAGTTCTACACATTTATTGACAAAACTTTCAGTCACCCCTCGACGTAAGTTAGCTGAAGTTTCGAAACTGATCATAATCTGTGTATTAATAGGCAGTCTAAGCACATGTCTCATCACAGAGATTGAAATTTCCGTTCATTTAACGTAAAATCATACCATTTCAAATATTTTAACAGTTGAATGATATCATGAAAAACAACACAAACAAATGATGCCCTTTATGCCTTTATGTTCTCATACACTCAGTGTAAATAAAATCTTAAACAACGTATCGGGTTCCACAGCCTCGGGTTCCAATACAACCTCGAACCCCGCATCCAAAAAGTTTGTCGAGTCTCTTATTCTACCATGATCTTAACCTATTCATTTATCGTTCCACGTAATTTTTTAATTTATTTTTGATGATTACTTTGCTTCTGCCTTAATGATTAATTCATTGTTATCACACTCATATGTTCCTTCGAAACCAATTCACACTTGTTGTAGGGACACTTAACTACATTTCTTCACGCTCAATAACAATTTTAAATTTTTCAGATTTTTAACCCTTTCTTCCTTAGTGCCATTGAGTACTACGCAATTTACAACTTTCAATTTAACTTTCGAAGCCACTTCTAAGTAATTATATCCCCCCATCATTACTCAATAATGAACTACTATGCATTTTTGATAAATAAAAATATGATTTCGTCAATAAGGAGCATTTTCTTTGTTGAATTTTCTTCTGTTTTCTTCAGGATACATTAAAATAAATAGCGGTTGTGATATTACATGGTGAAAATACGCTCATGCTTTTATTCATTATATGTTGATGTCGCTGAATTATGGTTTCTTTCAACTGAAGTTTTTACCTATTACCTCCACCGTTAAGGAACCATCATATTTTGTACTTGGCAATTTACACAAACTGATCCCTGGGCTATCAACTGGCTACACTCTCACTTCTCTAATAGGATGCAGTACACGGTATATAATGGTGTATCTTCCTCTGCTTTGCTTACTGAAGCTGGAGTTCTCAGGTGCTGTTTTTCCGTTTCTCTTTTCTTTCTTCTTAAATGATTTACCTCTTTCAGACGAAATCAACTTCGTCAGATATGCAGATGACCTGATTGTATCGTTTCCAATTAAGTCTCAGTCAGACTGTTTCAAATTAAATAGCTTCCTGTCGGAAAACAGTCAGTGGTCTAAACTAAATGGTCTCATGCTGAATCCCTCAAAATGCCAGACTATTGACTTATCCCTTAGGCATAAACGAGATCTACAAACACTAGTAAGTACTCATGAAGCCTGTAGTATTGAGGGGACTAAAATTGAAACTAAGTCTAGTGCAAAATACTTCGGTCTAGTTCTATCTTCCGACCTTACTTGGACATCTCATATCATAACGATTTCTAAGAACGTGTTCTGTCTAACCTACTACATTAAGAAACTTAGACAATCTGGAATCACCCAACCTCTACTTTCACAATTTGTCAACTCTTGTATCTTACCTATTCTACTTTACTGCTCCCCGTTAGTCTTTCCTGGGCTACTGAAAAAGGACTATACCATCCTGAGAAGGATGTTGAAGGTAGTTAGTAGGACTAGTGGTGTAAAACTCAGTCAGCTCGTCATTACATTAGTTGAAAGGCATCTGAATACATGCGAAAAATGGTCTAAAACCATACTCTCCGACCCCCAACACCCCCTCTATTCCCAACTCTCGCCTTGTATCTCATCAAGTAGAGCCAGAAATCAGTATAAAATAATATATGCTCGTACAACCAAGTACAGGAACTCAATGATACCATATTTGGCCCGTGTTCTAAGCGACAGAGACAATGTTAAGCGCGAAACCTATGACTTGCTTTGTTGTTAATAACATAATTTTAGGCTCTTTTATTTCACTCTTATTTTGTATTCTATAGTGAATATCTTCTTAAACATACTTAGCTAACATTAGCTTACTTTTTTGTACTTTACTCTATTCTTTTTTTTTGCGTATCAACTGGTTCCGACTATATTTTTTTGTTCGGCAATATTCACTGACAATCTTGGTTGTGAACGGCAATATCACCATCTTAAAATTTTGTATTATGCAGGATTACTCACACTAGCACTACAAACACCGCATTAGAGCTGACAATAAAAAACCCTGAAATGTTATTTTATGATTGTTTAGTGTTGTTCAATCGAATTAACTGATCACCTTGGCGATAAACATTCTTAAATATCATTACATAACTTCTTGTATGGCTATAGCTTGACTGTCACCATGCATAAACATATCACAGCTTCCACTACCCAATACTGAGATATTATTTATTTATTTTCCTTTCTACTTCTTGGTATTTTCTTCGCATTTTTTTAGTATTTTTGTGTTTTTGTTTTGTTGTTGTTGCCTTTATATTTATTTTTTTTGAAATACTCCTTTTGAATGTTTGATAAAATTAGATGCAAATATTGTAGATATGTGCTGAAAATTCCACACTGTACCACTAGTACTGTTTCTGGAATAAAGCAAATTATTATTATTCCCTTGAATCATATGGATTTGCTTTATAATTTTCATTTCACAAAATTTCTCATGATGATTCGCTTTCAAATTTATGTATTTTCCATATGAACTAAATGTGCAGGTTTTCGCATTCACGAATACTGATGAAACCATTAAATTCGTTTCTTATAACATTTCACAGAGCTGACTGAGAGTAAGATTTTGTAGGAAATTAATAAGCATAATTAATGCCTCGGTTAACCTTATTGCAATGGAAAACAGTATATTACTATCACATAAAATGCTGAGACCTAACATCTCTCAATTAATTAATGCACTTGTGGTAATCTGAAGTTATATTGCATAACGAACAAAATATTTTAAGCGGTTGATTTTCTCAATTTCTCTGTTTATTTCAATGTATCCGCAAGACTTCCCCTAATCAATATTCTTCCAATTGAAGTGATAAGTAATTGCTCAGTCAGTCTTGTTTTATGCATAAAAATTTATGTGTGATACTTTATACCTGTTACCTATATATTACAACACAGATGCTGTCGTTAAACAGATTGTTCAATGTGTACAGACAATGCAGTTGTCGTGTGTAAATCATAAGGTACTTGGCCTACGAATTCGATTCTCACCGTTTCAAGGAACAAGTATCCTCTTGATATACGATGATATTTGCATCAATCTTCAACAGACGCATATTGTAGCGAATGAAATCGTCGCCTTGTGGTTTGAACACAGGAAACCAGTTTTTGCGTTTTGATGTATATCTAGAGAAAAAAATTTCTTGATAGATGTACAGTCCAAATGGGAGAAGAGAATGGTAAAAACACTGTTATTTACGCTAAAATCTGTAGTATTGTTTATTAATAATTATCAAAACTACAAATTAGCTAAACACTGCCGTTAGGCAGCTATACACACTCACTGATTTCTCAAATACAAAACAGTTACTATACAACGAAATTATATAACTGAAGTCATCTGTGAGAAATACTTGAGAATCAAGATAAATATTCCAAACAAAGTAAGACCAACAACCCGTCAGGAAGAATCATGCCCCTAACAACTAATGAAGATACTTCTGAGGTCAAAATCTCCACAGTCAACCCTAAATTCATCCAGACAAATTAGAATCCTAAAACAACACACTGTCAACACCATCACAGAGAAGCGAAGAGAAAAGTTTAAATAAGGAAATAAATAGGAACAAAAAAATCATTAAAAATAACTCAGTAGTTGATGTACAAATATTTGAATAGTGATATACAGTTTAATTCAGTTTCAATTTTTCGATCGACTGATTGGACCCAATTACTCGGTCTTGAGTTCAAGTGTCGGCGCATTGAGCAGATGCTTCGATGATGCGAATTTCGTCCCATTTGGAACCCGTCACCTGGGTGCACATACATTTCCCAGTGAGTGGTAGCATTCCCAATGAGGCTCGAACCCAGCGCACATAGTTTCAAACACTAAAGCATTATCCATTAAAACGCGTGGGTCACGAGAGCCATCACATCTTTAACGGGTCTTATTAATTATATAATTCAAGTTTGATTTTTCCAAATGACTTCAAGTGATATGTAGGCGTGAAAAAAACAAGAAAGTATTTACAAAGTTACCTGAAATACCTAAAACAGAATAAATACTGTAATACGATTATTCTGGAAGGATTTTTCGAGCAACCATTTCGTTACGCATAGCACGAGACTCTTAATGCCTAGTCCTAGATTTCGTGAAAATAGATTTAAGGCAATTGTTAAAATCTTTGAAATTCACAGCAAAAGTCATATTCTATTATTTACAAAGTCTTGACATGAAAAGGCACGAGTTCTCAAATTTCATGTGTTTATTTATCCACTTATTGTAATAATGTACTTTTTCGTGCTGTATTTGCAACGCGAGGCTTCAGACTTTGAAATTCTCACCCACAATAGTTTTAGTTTTACTTCATTATATAGAATGGGTCTGCTCTACTCAAGCCTAAATTTCCGTGTTTAGCGGGGTAACCAATTTCCAGGAGACGATGAGTGGAACGTTGGCTCGTTGTTTAACTTCAAACTATGGGCGTCGCTGACAGTTTTCTACTGCTGGACCAGCAACACCTAGTCCTAATTAATCCCACGTTTTATTCTTTTACGTTTCCAGTGGAACATGGGGATTCAAGCTACAGGCCTGAAGTTTCATTAGTAGTGGTGTTATTTTACAGGATAGGGTTGCTAGCCTCATGCCCAACCCTCCCTCTTCACCAGTCTGAGGTAAAGGATTGCGTCAACCCGGAATCACAACCCGAACCATCTGCGTGGTTGGTGAGCATTCTACCGCTGTGCCACCGACGCAATTCTAACTGATCCCAGCGTTCTTTTATTCAACAATTGATTTGTGGGGAGGTATTATAGGAGGTAGAGTGCCTTCATGCATATAATATTTAGGTATTCAGGGATTCTGATCGAAACAATGCAACTCTACATTTCCGTCTTCTTTTTTTTCTTAATAATTTCGTATTTTGTTAGTATAAAGTGTCAGAATATATATAAAGGATCTGAATTAAAATTTTATTTGTCAGAGGTGTTTTCGTAGTATCAGCATTTCATAAAATTTGAAATTATCATAATATCATATTACTTTTACTCACATTATTATCACTATTATCGTACAATAGTTTCAACATAATGCATATATCCCAACAAACATTGCAGAAGAAAAAAAAGGTAAGTAAATCTAGGGGAGATTACATAGGAAAACAGTAGAAACGGAAACTTCCAAAAGGTTAGACCTAACACGAGGAGGGAATGTAAAACTTTTTTCGAAAATACAAACAATTAACCTTTCTTTATTCACTAACGAACTTCGGGAGAGCAGAAGAAGGCCTCCTAACAACAATTAGGCAAAAACTGAATATATTAAAATGTGGTGACAGCTGGCTGAAAGCCGAAATTGCAGACAACAATTTGCGTCAACGTTCACATCCCGAATAAGGGTCATGTGAAAAATAATAATAAAGCTTAACCTTGGGAAAATCGCCAGCCAATCACAGCGAAATTGACTTGTGGAAATATGATTCGCTGATATATGGCTTGATTTTCTGAAAAACGGCCACAAAGAGATAACAGAATAACTTTCAGCAGGAAAACAACCGATGAGAAGAGCATGCTTCTCCGATAACAATAATGCACATAAAAATCTATAAATACCTCTTGATTTTCTCAATAAATAATCTGTTGCCTGGGCTTTGTCTTCTGTAGTTATAAAAATACCTAGAATTGTTTTCTTCTGTTAAATATCTCCCGTAAAATAGATTTGAAGGGTGGAGTTTTCAATGTTACCGTTAAAAACAGTGCAAATGTTCTAAACATTTCAACACTATCTTCTCCAAGTTCATTTACACAGTGATATATATATATATATAATAGATAATTGAAAATTACTACTGGATTAATCACAAGAGATGCTATTATGTTTTATAACACTTTCTGAACCCATACACAAACAATGGCTCAGTTCATATTTACCGAAATTCAACTGCAATATTTTCATTGATCCTAGTGTTCTTTTATTCAACAATTGATTTGTGGGGAGGTATTATAGGAGGTAGAGTGCCTTCATGCATATAATATTTAGGTATTCAGGGATTCTGATCGAAACAATGCAACTCTACATTTCCGTCTTCTTTTTTGTCTTAATAGTTTCGTATTTGTTGTAAAATGCCGTTGAAACATACATATTGATATATAAGATCAGAATTAGAATTTTATTTGTCAGAAGTGGTTTCGCGGCATTCAGATTTCATGATATTAGGAATCATAATACCACCTATTATTATTATTGTTGTTCCCTTGTTTGTCTTGTGAAGCATTTGGCTTCAACTGCACGTCTCCACTTGCTTCTGTCTTCTGCTGTACTTTTCACCTGCATCCATGTTAGTCCATACTGTTTCAGTTCCTCTTCACACGATCTCCTCCATGTCACCCTTGGACGTCCCACTCGTCGTTTCCCTTTTGGGTTCCACTCGAGCTATGGCCTGACGAGCAATGTCACCCAGCGGCCTTCTAGCTCAGCGAATGTCCAATCCATCTCCACTTTCTCCTGCATATTTGTTGAGTGATTGGTTCCTGTTTTGTTTGTTCCCATAGTTTCTTGTTGGTCATTCTTTCCGGTCATCTGATATTCAGTATAGAACGAAGAAAGCTGTCGATAAAGGTCTGCAACCTGTTTGAAATATTCTTTGTGACGCGCCAAGTTTCTGATCCGTATAGAAGAACTGACTGACTTGACGTTTGTATTGAAAATCCGAATTTTGTTGTTAATGCTGAGTGACGAAGATTTCCAGATTGGTTTCAGGTTGATGAATGTGTTTCTCGCCTTCCCGATTATCGATTTGACATCCTCGTCCGTTCCTTCCGTAGTTGAGACAATGCTCCCTAGATAAGTGAATGAAGTAACCACTTTCAAATCCCTCCCGTTGATGGTGATTGGCGCTGGATGTTGCAGCTGTTGTTGTTGCTGTTGGTTGGTTATTTTCATAACCTCAGTCTTGTCTTTGTTCACCTGCAGTCCTGTGTTCACTGCCTGCTTCTTCGACCAGTTTGTCGGTTTTCGCTTGTAAGTCTTCGATTTTGTGTGACATCAAACATAAATCATCCACGCGCGAAATTCAGATCTTCTAGGTTCTTCACATTGGTCCAGGATATCCTTGTCTTCTCGTTTCCTACTGTCTGACGCATTATCCAGTCCATCACAATTAGGAATGTCAATGGTGATAATAAACACCCTTGTCTGACTCCTGTGTCTACTCCAAACGCTTCACTGAGTTTTCCGTTGTGGATCACTTGACATGTGCCGTTGTCGTGCAGCTGCTGAACAAGGTTGATGAATATTTGGATTTCATAGAAAACAATGGACATGAAAATATCATAAAGGTTAAACTTAATTGTGAATATTCTATTTATGTAAAAGAAGATCC
>OX235271.1:208688292-208718725 GCA_944472155.2 Trichobilharzia szidati
CAGTGAACATCCACGACTCATCTCTTCAGTATTCTTTCAATTTGAGTGGTAGCCCATTTTGTCACTGGTCACGGAGCCACCTCTGTGCATAGGAAATTCATGCGTAATATGTCATACCTGTTATCTGTTTCTTTGCATTATGAGAATATTCATTGTGCAGTAGTTAATCACACTGGCTTATATGTACAGACAATGAAATTGTAATGTGTACTTCATGAAGTTTCTGGTCCACAAATTTGATTCCTACTCTATTAGTAAAGAGAAGTGCTTCATAGTTGTGATGACATTTTCGTCATTGTTCAACAATCATCCTTTAGGAGACTCTTATTGCTTGATATAAAATTTCGTGAGACCAGAACTGAAAAATGTGTCTAGTCATTTCGATTTAATTCACAATATGACACACGAATTTCGTTGTTTTTAATTATCTGGACTTCATTTAGAATTATCCCACCCGATGTTTATTGTAATTTCTACACCGTCTTGCGATGCTTTCCTCATTTTCTTCAGAATTCCTTGCACATAATTTCCATCTTTTCTGATTTTGCATGTCTTTGCTGTTGTCCTCTAGTGTCTAATGAATTCAATTACTTTAGTGTTCATTAATGTTTGTGTTGTAGTTTTTAATTACATAAAATTGAATGATGCGTGTACCTGTGATACATCTCAGATCACTTAGGAGAACAAATGCACTCCCATTTATCTTGCTCATATAATTTAATTCAGTGTTATTCTTTATCCAAGTCCAAAGCGATATAGAATAAATCTTCAATTTTCTTCAGCAATTTTTTTCAGCGGTATGCAAATGTCTTTTGTTTGCGTTTGAACACAGAAATAACAGTAGCATCCAAACCTAAAAATTCACTCAAGGAAAAAGTTTTTTCTTAAATTTACGGTATTTCAAACTGTAGATTTTGGCATAATAATCTCATGCAGATTTAAAAGGAAGTAAGTCAGACTTTTTGCATAATAGAGTTAAGCTAACTAACGATAATCAATCAAGGTTGGATTTAACTCCAACATGAAAACTCGATCATGTATCAGACTATCAGGAAGATCATATAGCCAGAAATAACTAACAACAAGGATTTCTAAGAACGAACTAATCAAGAAACTACTTTCAACAGATTTTTCTGAGAAAATTGAGGTGGATCGGACACACATTGAGATCGATGAGCGATATCATATTCTAGGCGGGACCTCTAGTAGAACTCAAATTTTAATCGACCAGTTGGTCACCTGATATTGACATCGAGGAGATCGTATGAAGAGGAGATGAGAACCTACAGACAGCTAAGGAGGACTGGAGAGAATTAGATACGTGCTGTTGCAACACTCGAAACCCAGGGGAACATTAATGCGATTGTTCAGCTTATGGAAATGAATTCCCGAAAAAACATTTACGTCACTGTTTACGTCTTTTTCTTAAGGAACAGTGTATATGAAGAATACAAAAGCACCTTTATGATGAGTTGATAGTGCAACATCAAACAGACTCGTAATACATTGAAACGAAAGCATTTAGTCAGTTTCCACTGTCAGAATAATTTTTTGTCTCCTTCTGTATGTTCACTTTCATTTTTCGGGTAACGTTGCCGCACAGGTGAAGGTCTTTAAAATGACATATAAACAGATTATTGCGACAAAAAAGTGAAACATTGAAATGAACGACAAATGATAATCAGATAAAAAGACTACTACACATCTTCAAATAGTGATCTTTTTAATGCCATTATATATTTAAAAATATAAAGATTGGCATAATTATCATTCATGAAATATTATGCATGTATAATTGCGGAAAATTCAGTCATCAAACAGAATACTCCTTGTTTTATGTTCCAATAGAAATTAATAATTTAGTACTTTGTTCTGTAAAAAATCTACTAAAAATTCTAATGTGCACTTCAAAGAATTCAAATGGTTCTTTTTACCATTTACGTGTTCTCATAGCATTCAGCTTTCATATATTTCCCATTGCCCATATGAAAAAAATATATACATGCTGATGTCATAACTATATAACATCAGAAACATCTTTTTTCTGCTTCTAAATTTTAAACAGTTGGAGGTGCAAGTAAGTACATAAAAATGTTCAGACTGAAAGTAAATAATGTAACACTAAAAATTATGACAATGAAATTAATCATGCAGAATTACTGACCCATTAATATAATGGAAACTTTTAACATTTGACATTTTCAAGTATTGGTTTTGTAGGGATTTTGTTTCATTGGATGGAGGATTTCATGATGAGCTGACCTGAGAGTACTAAACATCTGTTTCGTCCTAGTTTGATACTCTACATAAGTACGCACTCATCGGGGTTCGAACCCAGGTCTTTCTGTTTACAAGGTGAGCTCGTAGACCATTGAGCCACTGGGACCTGATCCAGATTGGAGATGAGGCAGTAACTCATCGAAGAATACATTGCGAAATGGTCGCGCTATGTCGTGAATTGGCAGAAGTTAGAATTCAAGGGGATATTGGATCGGTCCCAATGGCTCAATGGTCTACGAGCTTGCCTGGTAGCCAGATGGACCTGGGTTCGAACCCCGGTGGATGTGTACTGTTGAACAGTTCCAAACCAGGACAAAACAGCTGTCCGGTACTCCCAGGTTTTCCAGTGGTTCTCTAACTGATGTTAGGTCATGATGAAATCCTCCATCCATTTGACATTTCTTTAGAGACTAAAACACTTATGGCGAACAACACACTAGTCTGGTGATCGAAATTGATCAATTGTTTCAAGTTTGATCACTGGCTGATGTTATTTAAAGAACCACTGAGTCCTGAACAGCTGTTTCGCCTTCGTTTGGGACAACTAAGCAGTATAGAAATCGAACCCATCAACTACTACTTAATAGACAAGCTCATGAACTATTCAGCCACTACGACTAGATCCAAATAACCATGAATTCCAACATCTATACATTCGTATTTTTAGCGTGATCACCAGGAATTATTTCAACCAGTATCTGTTATTAGATATTCGTAATCACTGAATATATTTCAACTATTAGAAAACTCCCATGTAAAACATTTAATCAGCGGATGTGTAAATATTTTTGTTACATAGTTTGGCAGCAAATTTTCAAAGTCAAGCCACAATAATACCTTGTATATATTTAAATATTGCTACTGAATTCACTATCTGTCATGAGATGCTATTATGTGGCGATTACCTCCAATCTCAGACAATTAGCGGAATAGTACTCTTTCAAAACAGCAAACATTCAATGGACAAAAGCATTGATATATTTTCATCACACCATATTACAATCGCTGTTTATTTCAGTGTACATCCAAGACTCACCTCTTCTTCAGTATTCTTTCAATTTGAGTGTTAGCCCATTTTGTCACAGATCATGGGACCACCTATATGAATACAAAAATTAGGCATAATATTTTACAGTTGTCAGTTATTTCAATTGAATTTTAGAATGTCTACTGCACAGTCTGCTTAAGCAGACTAGTCAGTATGTACAGACTGCGCAATTATCAAATGTACACCATGAAATTTCTGGTCTACAAATTCTATGCTCACTGCGATGAGAGACATGACTGCGTTTTATCTGTGGAAACATTTTCATGAGTGCTCGGGAGACACCTATCACGATACTCTTATTTCTTCATCTTAATTTTCATGAGACTACACTTGAAGCCATTATCACACGAAGTCAGTGTTATTCACTGTGTGATAATTCGATCCCGTTGTTTCCCATCATTTTGATATCAGATTTTTAGTAAATCTCTGAACATTGGAAAGTTGTTTTGCTCGCTTTAGAATCCTTTGAAATGTTTTTTCAGCTTTTTTCTTTGTAATATGCAATAACTTTAGTTTGCTTTCGTACTCTCGCCCCCGGTGTTTTTCATCAAATATTTGATCGTTTTGTCCATTTTTCCGTCGTTCTTAGAGTATCTTTCCAGTACGTTATTTTGGGTTTTTACGTATTTTATTTTTTTGAGGTTATCACATTAGTTTTCTATCAATTTTACCTTTTTTCTATAACTAACACGGAATGATTTACATACTTTCTATATTTGATGGACATTGAATAAAAGGATGCATATTCATGTTATCACATTATCAATTTATTTTCTAAATCTCGAAGATTATGCTTGTACATGTTCACGTGTATATGTGATCATTATCTTTTACACCACTTCTAGTTTTGCGAGGTGTTTATCACACTGTCAACTCCGTCTTCTTTTAGTCCGGTCAATTATTCTGGGTGTATTCTGTAAATTATATAAGTAGAGAGTTCACAGTAACTTACTAAAATAGTCATACTAACGTCATTGCATTCACGATTATTCATGAACTTCAGGCATTTCTAGACAAAATATGTTTTCATAATATCCTGCATAATTTCATGTACCAATCTTTTTCGATAAAATCAACTGTTTCAAGAACAGAAGTGGAGTGTATGCTTCTACGCTTATTCGGATAACCGTCTTCAAAACCATTTCCGTCAAAAATACCCACCAACTTCTCAACCTTTATCAGCATAAATTAATTTATTGAGTTAAAGGTCGCTTTATTATTTTCACTACCTTGAGCTGCGACTGGAAAATAGACCTTCAACAACACATCTCCATTTCATCCCTTTTTCTACAGTTGTCTTTAGATTACTCCACGATTAATCATATCTTCACGTGTCCTCAGCAAACGATCTCTTTCTTGTTATTTACTGAGCCACCGGTTCTTGATTCGTTCGTCAACAAAAGCTCCTTGTTGCTTAATATTTCTGAACAGAGATAGCAGCCGTTGATGAAAGTCTTCAGCCTGCTGAGAATGCTTCCCAAGACACACCAAGTGTCTGAGACATATGAAACCAATGATTAGACCATGCTGTTCAGCATTTCAATCTCGTTCTCTGTGCTTAGTGAAATAAATTTCTAGATTGATTTTGGATTAATGAATGACTGTCTTGCCTTTCAGATCCCGGTCTGCTATTGACTGGTGATTTTCGATTTTGGTCATAGTCACTTTTATCTTTTCTTAGTTCACTTGAATTGCTGTCCTTGCTATCTGCCTATTCAGCCAACATGTTGGTTTTCGCCTGTAGGTTTTTGCGTTTCTTTGATATTAAATTATCCGCTATCTCACATCTTTCTAAAGTTTTCTTGTCGTCCCAACGTGTTTGTGTCGTCTCGCTGCCCACGGTCCGTCGCATAATCCAGGCCAGCACAACCTGGAATATTATAGGACATAGTCTTACTAATGTGATTTTTGTTAAATTAAAATTTCCTGTGTAAGCCAACATATTATTCCTTATGTTTTTCGATGAGTCAGGAGGTTACTATGATACAAGTGAGTACTGTAAATCGACGAAAGTCTTTTTCGTATGTTAATATCAAAAACTGCATTTCATGTTTGAATTAAAATATTTTAATTTATATAAACAACAGATGAAAGGTTACACCGTGAGAAAGATGAGAAGGATAATCTCAAAAGGTAACATATAACAAGTAAATAAAAGCAAAATTACATAACACTTAACCTTCTACTGAAGCAAATAACACGAAAGATGTCATTAGATCCCCATAATTTCATTGGAAAAGGTTATCCGATTTACTTTAGAAAACTGCACAGTCAATATATTAGTAATCAAAACCACCAGTTAGAAACTACTTTGTTGAAACATTGGTATCCGTTAGCTTGATCAAAACGACCCAAATACAAATGATCCGCCTTTTTTCAGTTTTATAGTCCGGTTAGACTCAGTCTAGAAAGCATAGTGAATTTAGACAGTTGGAACACTGGCTTGCATTTCAAAAGTGCTGAAAATCCAGGGTATCAAATGAAAGTTCGGAACGAAAATGTGACTCGATTTCCAAAGATAATAGCAGATTTTAAGGCTGCGGAACGGAAAAGATAATAACACACAAATGTAACAAATAATTTCGAAGAAATATAAACTGGCTGAATATTTGAATAAAACATGTTGAGATATGCATAAATGACATTCATTAAATGAGGGGAGTTCGCGGAATAGCGGTTGCAGATACAATGTGAAACACTACACTATGAATGAACTATCAGCTACAACCTATTATATTAAATCTATATATACTAATGTTTTCTGCATTAAGATGTTTTAAGCAGAAAACATTAAAGTATAATTCATTTTAAAAACCGCTAGGTTTGCAAAATCTGGCTCAAAGTAAGTCCAAAACATATTATTAATTCCCCTCATTGTTCAGTGGTTATAGCCAAAAATAGTTTTCAGAATTTAATAAGTTTTTGAAAGTTTCGATAGTGACATGTACAAAATAACATGAACAGCAGTGATCAATTCAATCATTGAGAAATGTTTCTTCAGTACTGTCTCAAGTTTGCTCTAGTGAACAAGAAAACTAATTTATTCGAGGATTGTGTCAGTAATCACGAATTTACGAAACGGTTCTGGTAATCCTTGCGATGTAATGATACGTATCCTGATACGAATTCTTCAGACGTCAGGCACTGAACTGTGCCAACTCCATTCGATCACACTTCCCAGAACGCTAACAGAATATTTCCCAAAGATCTTCAGCCCTATACTAATTACTCCCCGATGAATATGAGAGATTCACGGTTGTCAAGAAAAAGTCACAGTCTGCTCTGACCCAGCACACCAGTAGTCTCAAGACGATTATATATATATATGTATATATATATATAATATGTCCAATCCATATTTACTGAGCCACTGGTTCTTGATTCGTTCGTCACCAAAAGCTCCTTGTTGCTTAATATTTCTGGACAGAGATAGCAGCCGTTGATGAAAGTCTTCAGCCTGCTGAGAATGCTTTCCACGACATATATATACATAAATAAAGTAAAAAGTTGTGTGACTGACTTGATATGATAATGAGCAATAGATTGTGCTCGAAACGTCTTCAGTTAATATTACTGTATAACACTGTGTGATTTATCAAAATAAAAACTTATCTATAATGGAGTTATACTCTACCAAAGTGCCCCAGTTTTATACTTATATCAAGACGATTAAACCTCACAGTAAATTTTCTGACGACCCTGTGAAATTTGTGTTCAACTTCTCTTCAGTAACCTTATCCGATTTACAGCTATAAACCTTGTCTTTGAAACCAAAATCCCCTGATATCAACTTCAACGTTGACAAACTCCGCAATCATATACAGTTTGAAAATTTAATTGGCCTAACAAATGATTTTATAATAAATTCTGACAAAGAATTACAACAATTCAAGTCAACGATCATCGATGGCTACCACTAACACCTAAGTATGAAAACAGAAGTCGGTAACCAACTGACAAAGCAGCACCAATAAGAATTAAAACAGTTGAGAGATAACAAATAACTACTAATAACCCATCCTGACAAAGTTGTCAGTGTAATTCCCCTGGACTGAGAAGACTAAATGGGGCAAATGAGGAGAACACTCTCAGATAATAGAAAATTTTCTCAACCTCCCAACGAAAGAAACAAAGGTGCACTGTAGCTGCGATCTCTACAATCAGCTGAACCACGTGTTTTGTTTTTCATTGATATCTGGATTAGGATTATTCATGAATTAGAGACGATGTATCTTATTTTATAACTATGCAATACAACAGAAGTTGTAGCTCACCATTTCCATTTAATTTCTTAACGATGCTAGGCTTTTGTTGTACAACTTGGAATTCATTTTGAAATAACCAAGACAGAGAAATCTTAATTTTGTTTCCATTACCTTTTTTTCATAGAGTTAAGAAACATAACCGAAGGTGATTAACGTCTTTTTAACTGTGATACATATACATATATATCATTATTTTCGTTACTCAGGCTTAATAAAAATAGAAATTCAGCATTTGTTTTAAATCACTTTTCTTGCAGAATCACAACGTTTCGTTATTAAAGCACATTTCTCTACTGAAGCAATAAAGTATTGTGTACACCGTTACAAATTAAATAATTCCAGTCTAACAAATACACCACCAGTACCATTCGTTACAATTTTACTCACTATTTTCAGTTATCCAAGTTCATTATGCCAGAAACTTTAGCCTCACTAATATCAAATAAACTACATTGAATTGTTGTAAATTTTAATAATGCACACATAAAACTAACCATGAATTGTGACATCCAAATATTCTTAGTTTCAAAAAAACTAAGTAATTCTCTATAAAACTCGTCAGAGTTAATTTGCTGGCGAATGAATAAAGCACTTAAGCACTTTAATAAAATCACTCTGCGTGACATGTTGTATTAGTGTGATACTAATTGTATTCATCAGTCATCAGTATATGCTATAAACTCACTTTGATGCTAATCACACAGCTGGAGTATGCAGAGTCTTTTTTGATAAGGAGGCACTATGAGTGAAGTACAGATGTTCTTACCAGTGGTGTTATGCAATAAATTTATTATTTCACCCAAATGAATACAGAAGACTGATTTTACGTCTTTTCCCCACAAACATGTTGCAGTGATCCCCAAAACGCCACTGCAACAAACAAGCAAGTAAATGTCATCCAAACCAACTGTCAAATTTTACTATTTTAGATGAACGAGGAGGTAAGTTAGGAAGGGTCACTTCTTGAAACTCAACACATTAAGAGTGACTTTATCCTTCTAAAATGTCAACATTAGGGGAACCATTAAATATCTGTTTCCTTCTGATTGTGTACTATAGAATGGATTTCTCAAATGCATTATACCAACTAAAAAGTGGAGTTATATATTTTAAAGGAACACACTACACGTTGTATGTTCAATAAGCGAGAACTGTAGATAAAATGAATTTATTATATGATTTCATCATGAGCTGAGATCAGTTAGCGAATGAATTTACTTTTCTGTGATGTTGAACTAGTCAAGATTTCAAACATGGGTATCGGAAAACATTATAGTAAAATCTGTTCTATCATTCTAAACAGTAATGGTGATACCTGCTATTTTCATTCAGCAAACAATCATTGAGACGCTCAACACAGTCAAGAACAGAAGTTACGAGTTCATTCTTACAAAGGCAGAACATAATCACGACATTATCATCACTATTATGACACTCGCCAAGTCATCTAACATCACACTAAAATGTGATGAAGATAAATACGTTTCTTCGCATAATGCTGACTAACAGTAGAAGCTACGGTTAATTTTTTGTCCTTTTCAGGAATCGATAGTTGTATGTATATGCATCCCAGTGGGTGATGGTCTTCACACTGAAACTTGATTCCAGCCATCATCATCTCAGACACAAAATAATTATTCAAAAGCACTTTTAGTCCGAAATTTCGGAAAGCGGTTTAGAATAAGAGTTTACAAAGTGGTTTCTTTAGGGCAAAAATCATGACATTGTAGCAACTTACAATATGTACGCATCTGAACAGCCATAATTTCATTGAATTGCATTAAAAGTGACTGTATTACTAATGGAATCGATTTGTAATCTGTGAAACTGAATTATGCCTAATTCTCTTGTGTATTCAGTTGACCGTCGTAAGTTAGAGTCTTAAATAACAGATTAAAACGTCATTTGATGTTAGTAAAATGAAATAAATTTTTGTTTCCTTGAAAGTTCTGTTCTAACAGGAATTTCGTTTCTTTTATTTGTATTTCAGTTGTCGATGGTATGTATTTTTATTTTATTTAATTATTTAATTCCTTCACATCGTCACTTTCGCGTCAGTGGCATAGCGGTTAAGATGTTCGACAACCACTCACATGGTCCGGGGTTCGATCCCCGGCCACAGACGCACTCCTTTACCTCCATAATCCAGAAATAATGCTGGTGAAAAGGAAAGGTTAGGCATGAGGCTAGCAGCCACATCCTGTAAAATAAACACTGCTAAAGAAGCTTCAAGACATTAGCTTGAAGCCCTATGTTCCACTAGGGAATGTGAAGGATTAAAAAAAATAAAAACATTACCACTTGGACATAGTGCTTCAAGCTGGAGTTGTGCAGTTTCGGTAGCATCAGTTTTCATTTTTTCGGCGTTGAGATGCTGACCTCCCACCCAGCCTCCCTTTTTTACTGGCCTAACTGCCGACTGAGTGGTGTTTAGCAGTGCATCGGACAAGGATCGAACACAGGACCAGCCTGATTGGCCAGCGTTTTACCACTGAACCACGTGAATTATGTTTTAAAATTAATAATCTTGTGCTTATGGTTAAAAATAAAGTACATTTGGACTGAAACAAACTTGTCACTGACAAAAAGTAGTAAATTTTCATATATACATATTCCACGCAGTCTCTGTGACTCACTTTTATATCAAAAAACTTGGCGTAAACAAAATCATTACTATTGTGGTAAGAGCTGTCTGCAAGACAAAATTGTAGACAACGATTATGTCAATGTTTACGTACTAAATCAGGGTCATGAGAAAAAACAAGAACAAAGACTAACCTTGAGGAAACCACCTACTATCAGAGCAGACGGACTGTCTAAGAAACGGCAACAAAGAGATGACAGAATAACCTTCTGCGGGAAAACAACCAATCAGAAGACGTTGCTTCTTTGCTAACAATAACGACTAATAATGTACATAAGAATCTATAAATATCTGTTGATTTTCTCAATAAACGATATGTTGCCTGGCCCTTGTCTTTTGTCGTTACACTATGACTTCTAACAGATTTAGTGTTTCGAAATTCCCCTAACAGAAGTTACCCGTGAGTTGATTTCTTTTGTTAAGTAATCCGTTTGTGAACAACTTCATGTAATATTGTCACAAACAATCTCACTATAATATCGAAATTTATTAATTCTTCCAGAATGCTATCACAGAGTTCTTAGACCTCTCATTATAATAAGCTTTTTAAAATTATGCAAATTACTTATATGCATTTATTTCATATACATGCAATGCATCCCAGTTATAAAGTAAAAGACTACTTGGAAAGGAATTTGAAACCAGTCAAATAACTGCAAAATGACACTTGAAAACACGAAAACTTCAGACTGTTTAATTCCACAAATTTTGTTCATATTTAGATTATCTTGGTAAGTTTACACCACGTAATAGAGAATATCTGACATCAACCGAAGTGATTGTCATGCATCAAGAGGAGCAGGGTCAGCCTCTACTCCATATTATCTCTGTTTAACCAACCAATTCATTCTCACTAAGGTAAAAATAAACTCTCTCTTGAATTAAACACAATTCCAAGGGTTTTTAGTTGATAATTGTGATTATGATAATGAAATTTTGTCCTATACGTGTATCTTCGATGTCGTCAGTGTTAAAGATTGCACAGATCAATAAAAGAATGTGTCTAGTAGTGAACAATATAAGCGAACTGTAATCTACAAGATATTCTCTTGAACAATACTCATGAAAATTTCTCCTGAAGTCTGATTCATGTTAAGTCAACAATCAGAGTTCATCAAATTCGAAAAAGTTTCCTTTAAATCTCATACCTTTCCTGGGATGAACTCAAATGATGTTTGGTCAATTACACATTCAAATCAAATCTTCTAAAGTCAAAGTCATATAAACTACAGAGTGTACAACAATGTACAACAATCTTTCCCAGGTAATTATTGGTTTATAAATATTTACTATAAAACCAATATCAACAATTTTTCACTTAATAATACAGACTCCACCTGTAAGTTGATATCAAGCATCAAAATGTACTTCAAAAGGCAGTAACATGATAGGACACAATGACAAAAACATGCCCTTTCCTTCACTTCATTCACGAAACTTGTTTCAAGAAAGCATTTTAAATTTCACCTAAATCAAGATAATGACAGGATAAAAGTATAAAAATAAATTAATAACCGCAAACTGACAATCTCAGAGTTTCAACTGGAGTATGAACATGTAATTCTAAAATAACTATTGCATTTCTCGAAAACAAAGATGATCTCTGAGGTCACTCATTTATAAGAATCTTTTCATGATTGTGAATCTATTTGCAGACGGCATAAAACATCAGCCCTTTGAGTTCGAGGTGTTCTGGTGTAAATTCAAGCTCACAGAATAAGAAGTTTCCTCAAGACATCGAAACATGAAATTTTGAGTGAACAGAAATCCGGATGCATTCATCCTAATATACCTGAACAGCTCAGCAGTATGACACAAAATCTCAGCCAGAATATATATATTTATATGTGTATGCATGTATGTGTGTATAATGAAGTCAGTACACGAAATGGTGTGATCCAACTAAGCGTTTCGATTCCATTGTTCAGTCCATTATTCAGACTGAGGCCTCAAATCAAGAAAGAATATATCAGAAAATTTTAAGAAATATTTTAATGACAATAACTTTATTCTGAACAATGCGTTTATATACAGCACAAAATTCTCAGAGTGGTTCATCCAATCCTTATATAGAAACCTCAAGCCAAATTGCCATCTACAGTTATGCATTCTACAGAGTATGTTCTCTATCTCAAGCATTTCTCAACTCCCGAAAGTTTGGGCCATGTCAAAACTACACAGCGATACAATGAAAGACACTCAGAAATGCAAGTTAGAACAGACTGTTCTTCAAAGAGGCGACTAAATGGTTGAAACAAAGTGAAACTGGTCAAACTCGAAGCACTGGGCAGCCTGATATGTTAGGCAGGCTGTCAACAAACGAATTTTTTTAATATTTGTAATAGTAGTAGTAATAGTATTAGTTGATACAGTCAGAGATGAGCAAATGTAACAGAGACTACTGTAAGGTTTTCAATAATTAGAAATAAACAACCAACACTGTAAAGACTATCAAAGACAAAAGTCAACTGACAACTACTCTCACATCTCAGCTTCCAAAAGTTTCAGTTTACTTAATAGTGGCACCATTTTAGACTGATTGAATACGTTTATTTCACTGAAAGGTGCAGGAAGTGAGTCTCAGTTTAACATTGTTCAGTGATGATCTTGGTCGTGGGTTATATACATTTTAATAGAAAAAGCGTTGTGTTAGCTATACACGCCAATTTAGCGTTACTGTCAACAATCACAATCGCAGACGTTCTAGTGAACTGGACATGAATTTCACCGCTTCTACAAATATTTCTTATAATCTGATTTTGATGTTCACTGATCTGTTTTATTTATTCGTTCAATTCGACAGCAGGTACTTCACATTACGTTATATTTTATATTTCAATGATGGAGACACAACGGAGTCTTTTGAAGTCGAACGCTGGAAGGAATTTTTAAGTCTTACGTAAAAGATAATTTTCCGTATAGGAGAAGTCAACTTCAGAGTTTGCACACGCATATTTCAATTTGTCAAAAATTTATCGTAGTATATTTTTGAGTAATAGAGTGGTGACTTCATTGATATTATCACTCGAAAGTGATTTCCAAAGGAACAATAAATTTGTAAATAACGTAATACTCAAAGTCAAAATGGGAAAACGTTTTAGAAATTTGACGAAGTTTGAACTGTTATTAAGTGAGAAGACAGGTTGTTAATGGTGGTCATTTATAAAGTGCGAAGAGAGTGAGAAAATGTCCGTTAGGAACAAGTGAGAGCAATGATAATGAGGTGATTACTAAATCAGTAGCAAACTGATTATTAAAATTCAAAATAAAAAATACAGGAAGTGATTAATGACGAGGTTTTCACCGTGGTAGAATTAGAGACTGAACAAACTGTTTCTGTAGACAAAGTTCGGGGTTGTTTTGACGAACTGTCAACGTCACCAACATGCGCAAACGCCAGAGCCAAATGCATTTCGTACTGTTCGAGCTCACCTTTTACCTAATGTTGAAAAACAACTCCACGTGAAGCTCTATGACTTGAGTTCACCGATTGCTCAGGGACTGAGCTGGTAACTGTCTTGAATTGTCCTTTCGCCAGCCGTACAGGATAATGTTTAGAGACATAGTTGGAAAGTGTGCGCCTTTTGCAGCCAAAATAACTCAACCCGCTGAAACAAATGAATTTATAAACACACATCGAAGTGCCCCAAAGCGAGAGTTTGTCCTTCACACATCCATTGATCCTTTCTCGGATGTGAAACCCAATCCATAGCTTAGCTGAAAAGAATGGTTTTCTCATCCATCTAGATAAGCGGTTATTATGAATCTCAGCCATGCTATCAACTTTAAATTCAAAGTTTATAAATAACAGTCTCTATAGCACTGTCTGGGTTCTTTTGGGTTTCTGCTTTCCTTCCATGTTTTTCTCGATGAACCTTGAAGGATATCCATTTTTCATGTGGACATGTCTGAGTCGCTCCAGTTGACCATAGATAGTATCACTGGCATATATCCTTCTTATTCTTGAGGATAAGGAGTGGATCAAATTTCTCTCTTCTCAAAGGGATCAAAATATGCGAAGTCATGTATTTATAACTGTATGTTGGTATCCTTTAGGTCGATCTTTGAAGCGAACCATCAGATCTCCTTTTCAGCACAACATCTAAAATATGAAATTTTGAGTTCATATCTGATTCCGACGAGGACTGGAGAGCACGATGGCGATTTTTTAACTCCCTAGTTATCATCTTGAAGCTTGCATTCTCATAGCACATCAGGAATGTATCATCCATACATCGTTGGTGCATATTGAAACTGTCGAAAGTGGGTCGTAACATATTATTCTCTAGACTTACCAGGAGGCAGTCTGCAAGTAAAGGAGCCAATGGTGACGCCATTGCCAATCCATTTCTTTGTCTATAGAGCGTGTTACTGATATTCAAATGAACAATGGAGGTGCATCCCAGTAGTAGTTCCATTAGGTAGTGGATAGGAACACCCACGTCAACATTATTACTCTTGATGGATTGACATATTAGGCAAATGGTTTCAGTGAGAGGAACATTAATGAAAAGTGATATAAAATCCATGGATATCATTTTCTTCCCGTAAATATAAGCATCACTTATTGAACAGACGAATTCAAATGAATTTAAAAAGCTTTGCTGATACAGATTGCTTCTGATATGTATAAAGACGTTGACAAGCCATTTGAGATAAGAATCATATGGTGAATTATTCCTATTTAAGATTCAATGGAGTGTTACATTGTCCTTGTGCATTTTCGGTAGACCACAGAACCCAGGAATTATACAAATCGAGAGTACAATTTGTTTAAATAATTCATAGTAAATAATATATTCGGAATTCAAATTCTTCGGCATCTGTGTGGTCTTCCATCAAATTCGTTCAGTTATGTCTTTCGAGTCACTTATTTTTGAAAATTTGATTTCATCTGCTTTGAGAAACAAACTTTCATAAAAGTAAACATAACAATTCATCAGGAAGATGCCAGCAGCTTTATCGGAACGAAAACATCACGTTCAAAATTAATGCCGAACCAAAATCAATGCAAATAAGGTTTGTTTTCCATTTATATAGAGATTAAAACTATAAAATTCCTAGAGAAAATATTAAAAATATTTCACCAAAATCAAAACAATTCCAGTGAAAAGTCAATCAAAAGGTAAGTAAAATGGAAAGACATAATCCAGATTGAAAATCACCTAAAATTCTCACGACCACCACTACAACATTGTACAAAAATCCAAAGAGAACTCAGAGACAGATAATTAAAAATTGTCACTTAGTGATTTATCACGATTCACTGTTTCCTTCTTGAAAACACAGTATTCTGAATAATCTTATCATGGTATTCACAAACAGTTCAGCAACTGAAGAAGATAAAAGACAGTTCAGTGGAGAGAATTTTCCTTCTGGACGACTTCATCTTCAGACACTCCTCAGCTGTACTTATTCTTATTAGAAGTTTATAACAGCGCGTGACTGAGTAGTAGGCGAATGTGACAAAACTGACAAAGTTTTCAACAAGCATCTCTTTTCTTCGATGTTCTCTGGAACTATGTCCAGTTAGCCAAAAACAGATTTTTCGGAGCGTTTCGAGCTCAAATGCATCCACTTTGTCAATAAACGCATACCTCCAGGATATCATTTCACAAGCATACACCATTACTCTCATATGTACACATGTCTTGAATCAAACATATTTCGCTTCCACGAAAAGTGTGAACTGCGAGCATTTCTTCAATCCAGCTGCTTAGATTCATTGAAACCATACTGATCGCGTGAATGAACACTCAGTTACACTTCATCTAAACTGGTATGCATTAAACGTTTAAGTGTTTCGTAACTCCTGTTTCGCAAAGATGATTTACGATCGAATCTCTAAATCTTTTTCTATGGATTTTATCTCTTCTGCACTTGTTTTCAATACACTTATTTTGTTACGTTTCTTCCAACGCTTCGTCTTTTATTTTGATTTAACTTTTGTTTCTTCATGGGGTTTTCTTGTTTGATTTTTAATCTTATCAGCTCTATATGAGGAATGTAAGTCAACAATTAATTTATGATTTCATTTTTGATAACATCATATACAACCTAGTAGTGACAACATTTTGTCAAAAATGATATTTTGTGATACTGATTCTTGCACTTTAGTCGTCCTAGGAACAAATTATTGAACGATATTTCACGTTTCGTTATTGATTAGGGTAAAACGAAGCATGATTTTGTCGTTAATTATGGATTTCCATTTTAAATACCCAAGGTGTACTTGATGTGATTTGCCTTTAACTGAGTAATTGCTAGATAGGAATATCTTTTTCATTTATCTGTGCAGTTTAATACGCAAAGTATACGACCGATCATTTGAAATTAATCATCACTCATATAAGCTTAATTGGCTACTTAACCTGACAAATAATCTACAAGTTTGCCACTGAGAAGAAAACTGTCTTCTTGCCTGCTAGAAACATCTGAATCTCTAGGTTAAAGCTGAATGTTTAATCCGCAGGTGGACATATGATAATATGCCTCTACTCGATCGTAATATTTCATATATTTATTTCAAAAGATTCTTTTTGCTAAACCAAAATCTACATATATTTGTACAAACAGCAATAGGTTTCACTGTACACACTTTCACTCTCTACCTAATTTTATCTTAGTTTTCTAGTAATTGATAATTTAAAATTTCCTTCTCAAACATCATGAAGGTGTTGGTGGTGAGTTTTGTTCAACATCCTATTTCCATTTAAAATCGATAGATAATTAAATTCTGAATCGGTGTCACAATGAAAACTTTCAGCATTTTTGTGTTTAACTGTTCAACCAACTAGATGGTTATGCTTTGTATACACGTGTATCCATTTAAGATTCTACCAACATCAAACAAATTTTTTTCCATTTTTATGGTATCTAATGTATCTAACCACTTTGTCAGCTGAACTTGTAGGATCATTTCGTTCTTGGCTAGAATAGTTAACGCATCAAAAAACTATCTACTTGAAGAAGACGATTCTGCCCAAGTAAAATGTAAAATGAAATCCAAGAGAAGAACTAAGTATTTCTATGTTCCCAGTGGAACATAGGGCTTCAAGCTACATGCTTGAAATCTCGGTAGCAGTGGTGTTTATGTTTACGGGATGGAGTCGCTAGCCTCATGCCCAACTTTCCCTCTTTATCATTCTTATTACTGGCTTAGCGAGGTAAAGGAGTGCGTCGGCTGAGGATCAAACCCTGAACCACATGCGTGGTTTAGGAGCCCCGACGCACAGAACTAAATATATGAAACTCAATGGACTATTTAGTACCTCATTAAGTTTATAATAACTAAGCTAACAATTACCTGTTATTTACCAAACGATGTGTAACAAACCCTTAGTCTGGGCAGATATTTCAAAACACACTGTAATCAATACTTCATCTACGAGGAGGAAACATCTTCCCCGTGTCATGAAATTAAGAATAATTTACCATGAAAAATAAACAGATTCCCCACAAATCTATCCATAAACTATTGTGTGCATAAGTATGCAAAATATCTTACATTTGATCCTATAATCAACTTATAATCTGAGTTTTTATAATATACATGCGTGTACATTTTTCAATTTAATGCAAACAGAATATATGGGTAAGCTACTCCAATCGTTTAATTTAAATGTGGATTTATTGCATGAAATATTGAAATATCAAATGCAACTTTGTGCTTAAAGGCTTAACCATAGAATGAATAGACATTAGTTTGAAAAGGTGACTTATGGCCATCAAACCACCACAAACTATATCTGTGAATAACATCTAGTTAACAGCCAAACACTTAGCGACACTTTTGCAAATACAACTAAGGCTTAAATCCGCACAATGGGCAAGAGTAGCACCATCTGTAATTACATTTTTAGTCTTACGATATGAAATAAACAATACAGTGATTCTTCAGTTACTAACAATTTTAGGATTGTAAAACTTCAAGAATTATAGTGAAAAGTAGAAAATCAGTAGAAAATATCTCTTTGAAATATCATATCACAAGGGTGCGTTTCAATTTAAAAAGTTGCTAAAGACATCAATTTTGTCTTCATACAAGTGCTAACAGGATGTTAATCTGCTTCGTAATTCTGTAGAGGGGTTTCGTAAGTACTACGCTCAGCTAACTATATTCCGTATAACCTACTAAAGTAACTTTTATAATTTTATCTAAGCAGGATGATAGTATTTCAAAGATGAGATGACTAATCGTCATACTCCTATTACGACTTCTCCTAAAAAATAACAATTTGATGTTTTGCCTCCATCTTCGAGTGGGAATTTATTCCTTAGATTCGATGAAATGCAGATGTTGATGCCATTCTTTTTCATGCATTTTATTCAGAAATCAAAAATAAGTAATGCTACAATCCATCAAAAGGAGCTGCAAAATAAAAAGTCCCTCCCACTGAAGACAAATTCTACTCAGCAGAAAAATTTTAAAAATATTTGTAATTGTTTATTCAACCCTAAAATTCACTAAAACAAATGAGACAAATTATGCGGTTTGAGAAAAATAAGGAATTATGAGGACGTAAGAAGACTTTCCTAGAGCAAAGTGTGAATACTAATATCTACAAATATGTTAGGATAACTTGGAACCATTGATGGGATTAAAAAGCTCTTGACATGAAACAAATGTCTACCACTAAAGTATTTAAGTGTTGGTTTACAAAGATTTGATTTAGTTGGTTACAGGATTTCATCATGATCTGACTTCGGTTTAGAGAACCATTGCAAAACCTGAGAGCACTAAACGACCTAGTTTAGGGCTCTTTAGTGGTACGAAACATCTGTCTAGTACTTCTAGCCTTCTCGTTGGTTCTCTAACCGATGTCAGCTCATGATGAAATCCCGCAAAATATTTGTTTGAGAAAGTAACCCAGTAGAATGTATAGAAAGATAAGAAAGCATTAACAAAGCTAGTAAGATGTAATACCGAACAAATCAGCCCAAACGATAGACGACTGATAAACCAAAGTTGGGCTGACTATGCTCACATGAAGGCAGGGCTTGCAGTATAGATAAATATGAAGTACTGTTGCTGTTTGTTGAAACCGTATGGCTTCCGTTGAGTGGAGAAAAAACTAAGTGACTTACTTGAGTTTGCAGTAAATCGGAAACTAGCTTGATAAACTTGCTTAATTTTCTATATTTTTCTGTGAATAAGAATGAAGAAAGTTTATTCTCATGCAGCTATTGTATTCAGAATGAGCTATACTAACCACAACCATTTCAATCTTTTGCAGTGAACTGTAAGTCAATATTTCTTAAAACATCCTGAGATATATAAATGACACTCTATGAAATTAGTAGCCAGCAAAGTCAAAAACAAATCCAACGGTTTATATGTCATTCATTTTTTAACATAATAAAGTGACACAGAGTGAGTCAAAAAATTCAATGTTATATTTATTTATTGTTAATGAATAAAAGACACAGTAAACATTTCATTACAGCAGTGAGGCAAAAACGGAAATCTGATCCACAGAAAACGAAAAGACAGTAGTATTCAGTTCGAAATTTCCTTATGCACCACAATCACTACAAAACACACTGAGTGGTAAACTTCATTTACAGAGCAATATTATATATATGCACATGTTTGTGGAATCTAGGAAGCGCCTTACATCTTATTTGGGAACCGTCATTAGGATTTACCTTCTCCCCAGTGAGCGACAGGGTTCCCGAATAGGACAAGCCGCGCGTCCTTGACTACACAGCTAACCACCAGCAGAACAGTATCTTCGAGCTGGTAATCATGGTGACAATAAAGTATCCATTCGTGCAGCCAATATGCTAAAATGAGACTGATCCATTTAATCCAGATTTATCAGCCGGAAATCAAAAAAGTGAATGAGTATAATAAAACGCCCAAAATCATAGACGATTGGCCAGTCACGAAGGTCAATATGCCTATTAAAAATCACATTGTGAAATTAAAAAATTCCCAAGTCGATAGAAATTAAGTGTGTCAGTCAGCATCTAAAAACTAACCCAGAGAAACTTTAATACACACTCACTGATAACAAAATAATGATTGGAAGAGTTGTTTTGCTGATAGGCATTTCCAATACTCACAATGCCTTTTGTCTACAAGGAACAGATATGTTCGTCAGCAACACTCTGTTCGACTGTCTTCAGCTAACTTCGTTACATTTAGTGGTATTCTGTCAGCCTTTGTTCTTGTGCTGATGAAACATTCTGTGAACAGTATACTTCAACAGTACTTTTATTAAACTATTTGGTTAAAATGTATTCAGATAGGAGTGAGTGATATTCTCTTGATTTGCTATGAATTTCTTATCAAAGTAATAGAAATTCGACTTAGGTAGTCATGTTAGCTTGTTGTCAAATTTAATACAAGTATTCCCGTTTTGTCAATTTGAGCAGAGGCGGAACAAACATTGGTACAGAATAGCATATCTATTTTGTTTCGTTGGTTTTCATCAGCTGCGTACAACCTGTAATCTTTAATAAAATAAGTCAGTGTAAACTTTTATCATACATTTGTGTATCTATGTAACATAGTCAAGAAGCATCCAATAAATAAAACGTGATGGGATAGTTGAAAAGATGAGTTGATTAAATTAGAAAACACAGAATTATTACGGGATAATTCATTAGGTTAACCGAAGCCCAACAGCAGGTTCCTTTAGGACACATAGGTCAGGCTCCAGCCGTTTTATCGCAATAACCTCAGAAAACGAATACGACCAGAGCTATTTTGTCTTCTCATTATTTCGAATGGTTCCAGCGCGCATAGTTGGCAACCTGCATCTATCAGGTGTTTGATAATTGAAGAGCTTAAGCTGTTTGGCGCCTTTTAGTAGAAGCTTCAGTAATGCTTGAAAGAAAGTGGTTACCCACAAAGCTTCAATACCAAATATTTCAAGAATGAATGCAAGGAACCAAGAAGCTGGTTTTCACCCAAGTCGATTTCAAAGGCGATAATATCATGAGAGTTATGAATAAGTAGAAGAAAGCAAAGAAATTACTAACGAATTGTCACGATCCTAGTTTATATAAGCGTTCTTGACAAATACACAGACTAAGCTATTCCCAGTCTTCATAAGCAATCTAACACAACTTACGTTTACCAGACCTGACTTCCAAGATTCATTTGGTTTTGCATAAATTAGGATCTTTAGTATTTGGAAGCAACAACAAATAGCACATTCTACAAATATCCATCTAAATTTTTGTACACAATAATCCTTTTTTCTTTAAACCTTTCGTGGTTTTCTATCCAAAAGCAAAAAGTAAGCTAACTTACTTTCAATTTAAGTTTGAACATATCCAACTATTCATCAATCAAATTGCAGAACATACAAATTAGATCACAAGAAAACTTAAAAGATGGTTGTAGCGAAGGAAATTTTCCCTGTAACGAAGTCATTAACCAGACTGTACATTCGTTAACATAGTGAAGTGACCAGAAACTTCCAGGACTGTTTCCGGTCAAGAATCAAACCATAATGAACTAAAAGAATACAAATAAGGATCACAAACGAAACGATAACAAAAATAAACAAATAGTT
Organism: Trichobilharzia szidati; assembly: GCA_944472155.2. Lineage (NCBI taxonomy): Eukaryota > Metazoa > Platyhelminthes > Trematoda > Strigeidida > Schistosomatidae > Trichobilharzia > Trichobilharzia szidati. Next base: position 208,710,058 of record OX235271.1, read on the forward strand.
TGTGTACGAAAGGTGGTCGAATAATAGTTATTGAGAAAATTGACTGTTTATAATGGTCATGGTAAGGAAAAGGGGTGTTTTCTACTTCTTCTTAATGAATAGAGTTGGCTAAAATAAATATGCTCGTCATCATTAGCAGTGTTATACAGTAACATTGTGTGACTTATCAAAATAGAATTTTTGGATTTAAAACTGATGACACCTGAATATTTCGATTTATGCATTTTCACTCATAAACAAACAACCAACTTCAAGTCTCAAAGTTAATCCTGACAAATAAATGACACTGTGGAGTTTTATATAACCGCTCTCCACAAATGCAATGACTGATACTGTCTCACGTTTCATTAATGGTCGAACAAAAATAGTATTCGTAGGAAAACACCTACACTTCTCACCCGAATTCATTCAATTTCGACTCACTTATGTCTTCAGCAGTTATGAATGACATGTAATACAAATACATTGATCACATTCCGTAAATATTTCTTTGAGCATTTTTAATCAAACTGTCTTAATTCTTTACACACTTTAACTTTCAAACAGATAAACGCGGTAAGCTGAAATTTTGAATTTGATTAAAAAATTTCTATCTTTGTTTTATTGACAGGACAAGTCCGCAGTTCATTTTAAAATCTATTAACAAAGCCGTTTCCCTTTCAGCAACGAAATGCATCGACTATTCCATTTTCGCTTATAAACAACGAAAACGTTTCATGTCTCACAGTGAATAGCATTAAAACGCTTAAACGATTTTGTATTACGTAGGCAGTCTTGACAAGTGCACCCACAGATACTGCTGCAATCAAACGAAATCTGTATTCTAAAGGAAGTGTCTGTATTTTCTTTCATTTTCCACTCGTTTACGTCTGGAGCAGTTGTGAATGACACGTAATACTAAAATACAGTTATCGCTTTCTAGCAACGTTTGTCTCATTTTTTTCACCCAACTATCCCATTTTTTTCCACTTTCCCATGGTTTTCTTTCAGGTAATACTGGTGAGCAGAATTTTTCAAATTTTAATTTCATATTCCCTAGCAATGTTTATAGTGTCAAAAGCAGTTAAGTTAGCTGTTCCTTTTAAATTTCAAAGAAATAAATCCTATCTAATTTCGAAAGATTATACTACATGAGTAGTTCAGTTTTGTATTCCTTGTGTTCTCTGCCTTGATCAGTGTTTACTGTGACCATGGAAGTTGTGTATCTTATTATCGAGCAATAAAATACAGAAAATATAATGTAGTATGACCTGTACTCCTCAGAAATAACCTGCACTCCTTTTTCGACTCGTTAAAGTGAGAAGCAACGCCGAATAAAAAGTAAAACCAGGGCACAATGTTCACATTCTGTAAGCACTAGTTTGAGCACCACCAATCCCATTATCTTTACTCTTTCCATTCTTCCACGACTCACTTCCAGTTATCTATGGTAAGCTATTTTTAAGTTTTGCCACTAATTATCCAGCGGTTTTTCATGGAAAAAAACTAACTGAGCGAAGTAATGTATTTCTTTTCAATTAGTTCCTCTTTATCAGCCCTAGAATAATATATAGTTTTTTAACAATAAAATTGTACCAATCAGGTGGTTATTTTAGTCCATCAATTTTAAGTATAGGGTGAAGGTGAAAATTAGGGATTAAAACTCATCAAAACAATCAACTAGTACATATTAGTAACAAGATGTCTAAGTTTTGAAGGAAAGGTGTAAATTTGTTAGGGAATTCAAGATCAGTTTTTTTGTAGAGGTTAAGTGACAGGTTATTGCATAATCAAAAATCTGAAAAGTAATGACGGCTGAGAAGATAGTAAGACTCTGTAGGATTCCGTAAGATACAAACAAATCAATAAAATTAGCTAGAGCTGTAGACGAAATGAAATAATAAAGTCGAAGGACAGTTTCAAGCAGAAGGAAAATTCGTTTTTAAAAATTATCACGTATTATGTAGTTGGTCATGCCAAGAATAAGGCTGAAAAAAATTTGCCAAACCAAGATGGAAGGTGTTCAGAAATTTGACGCTAAACTTACCTGGTCGCAAGCTCAATGTAACTAGCCTCACGCAAACAGCTAAACTGGTAAATTCACATGGAAGAGGTTAGGCAGGACATTTTGCCTTAAAATGTATGTCTTACCATCAGTTAACAAGTATCCTTCCTTTTTTACATGAAATCACAACACAATATTAAGTTTTACGTTTCCAAATATGAACAAGCAAACAATTTCATTTCACAGAATAAGTGTCATCAACGAAGTTACGCAACTCTTCATTACACAAGAGGCCCCGATAAATGCACTGACTGATACTGTCGCACACTTCATCAGTAACAGAAGACTATCTGCATTCGTAGGGAAATATGTACATGCCTCTTCCGTTTTCATTCATTTTCAACCCTATTTTATATGCAGCAGTTGTGAATGTCGTGTAACACCAAACGTCAAACTTTTTCATCTAGAAAGAACTGGTAAGCAAAGTTTTAAATTCATCTTATAATTTTCTGTCCATGCTTTATTGGTAATATCAGCTAAGTCGACGGTTCACTTTAAAAGAGATTAAGGGAAAATTGTTTTCCTTTCAAAAAATCACACAATATTAAAACTTCAACTGTCACATTTTCATTTATAAACAAAGAAAACATCTTCATATCTGAGAATGAAAATCATAAACGAAATGACACCATTTCTTATTGCAAAACCGGTCTCGGCAAATACACAGACTATTACTATCACGGGATTCATTAGCAATCAAACACTATCTATATTTCTAGAGAAATGCCTACACTTCATTTCATTTATTTTTGACTGCCTTACGTCCGTATCAGTTGCCAATTACATGTCATACCAAAGTTTAATGATCACATTCTCGAATAATCTGTCTGATTATCTCGAATTCAGCAATCCTAATTTTTTCAACTTTCTTACGGCTTTTTTTCGAATAAAGACAGTAAGTTGCTTTATATGTTTCATTTTGAAAATGCCTACCTATTTGTTCAGTCTGAGCAGCAATTTAATACTGTATGTTTGGAGAAATCATTTTGAAACAAAATCATTCTCCTGTTGCAAATTCATTGGGGAAACTCTTCGACTGATACATTTTCACGGAAAAAGAAACGAAAAAAATTTCATATCTCAGAGTAAATTTCATCAACAAAATGACACCAATGAGAATTATATTACCGGTCTCAATCAATGCACCGAGTAATACTATCCAACTCTCCATTAGTAAACGAACACACTGCATTTTCAGTGAAACACCTACTTTCCTCCACGAAGTTCATTCATTTCCAACTCGTGAATGACAACCATCACATTACGTAAACATTTATCTAAAAATCTGGGATTTAAACATCTAAATTCTTTTAACCTTTCAATGGCTTTCTTTCAGACGACACGAGTAAGTTGTTGTATACATTTGGACTTGAACTTCTCTTGCTATTTATTTGTAGTCAACAGCAGTTCAGAATAGTGTGTTCCTCAGTGTAAATTGAAAGAAAACCATTTTCCTATTTCCATTCCTTGGGCATAAATGCTTCAATTTATCCATTTTCAATCAGAAACAGACAAATAATTCCACGTCTTACAGTAAATGTCATTCCGTATTATATCACCAGTCTCGACTAATTCTCCGACTAATACTGTTGTAAGCTTCATTAGCAATCGAACGCAACCTCTGTTCTTGAGGAAACACCCATATCTCTCTTTCAAGTTTATTCATTTTCGACCAGTTTGCGTCTGGAGCAACTAAGAAATAAAATGATCACTGTCTGTATGTGTTTATCTAAATTTTCTGCTTTCAACTATAGTAGTTCTTTCCATCCATTATCGACTCTTCTATGTCAGTCAAAAATAGTGAGTTCCTACTCCATATCTACTGGCAATAATTGACAGCAAATGTTTGCATTACTTTTCATACACTCAATTATGTAGAATAACATTTCAGATGATTGCTTACGTTTAATTATTTGTTTTGCATAGAGTACTTTAAGAATACAATTCATTTGTATGACTTTCAATATTCTAGTTAAAGGTCAACTCAAGTTATATAGAGCAAAACTAAAAGGGTTTATACGCTGATCCATCAGTTGCCAAAAGTAAGTTACAGTCACACAATTTTGAAATATTCAAAACTACATAACAATTCGTACTAAATGTTTACCATCCACGTTTCGATGCTTTCCACTTTTATAAGTTCACCAAATAAAGCACTACAACAGTCAAATAAGTTTTGAATTTTAGAATAAGGAGTAAACTTTTAACTAACAGTTGAGTTTCATACAGTATTTTAATCATCTTAATAAAGGATATTTGTACGCGGAATAATATCGTGAAACTAAACACAAGTACATAAAACTCTTGCAACAGCTACATTAATAGACAAATAACAACAAGCTTTATATTGCATTCAAATCAACCTTCAGGAATTTTCTTCATGTTTATGTTGTAGATAATTTTCAACTCTGATATTTTAGAACCAAAAGAATTTTCAAATTCTTATCAATGAATTTTTCAAAGCCAAAATTATGTCAGTTTAATTAACTATACGTTGAGGGAAGCAATCAACTAGTTCAGTAAAGTGACTTACAATCAGTTTTAATTTCTAGTATAATTTATTCTTGACATTCAAAATCCACAAGTTTTTCAAATAATACCTTTGTAAGAGATAATTGGTAAGTTGATATTTTCTATATAATAGGGAGTAGACTGAATAAATTATTACAGCTCATGATCCATAATACATTCGATTTTTAGAGAGACCTTGATATAAGTTCCAAACTTATTGATGTTTCTCAGTAATCCTTTTGTCCAAAGGGGTTAGGGTATCTTTGTATCTGTGGCGATATATTATTTCTCATAAAGTCACAGATGAATGTTAATATACATAAAATTGAAGTTTAAGGATCTTCTCGAAAACCTCTAAGTAAATATCTAACATCAATCCCTTAACTTCATGAACACACTGGATAGGAGGTACAGAGAATTCTATCACATCGTAAGAATGCAGTCTATCTGCAGTTGATTAAAGGTAAATGTAACTTACTAACATACATATGTCATTGAAACCTGCATTGATTTAAACATCAAATCTAATTCAGATGATAAACTGTAATCCTTTTCGCATTCGACAAATTTGTGATTATGCATGAAATCTATCTACTTAAATGACTTTTTGAAGCTTTGAAATGATACGACATATAATTTGTTATAACTACCTTGCATTCCGAGTTGGACATAGGGTTTCAGCAACACATCTCCACATTGTTCTATTTTCTGCCATCCTCCTCAGCTGGGTCTACGATTGCCCAAACTCTCTCATCTCTTTCTCACACTATCTCCTTCGTGTCACCCTGGCACCGATGACCTACTCGTCGCTTGCTATTTGGATTCCACCCAAGAGTTGGCCTGGTGCGCGATGTCATTCGACGGATTCTTCAACGTATGCCCTATCCATCTCCATTTTCTCCTACACATTTGTTGAGCAATTGGCTCTTGGTTGGTTTATTGCCAGTCACAGTTTCCTGTTGCTAATTATTTCTGGCCAGCTGGCCCTGTAGATCTTCAGTATGGAGCCAGAGAAGGTGGCAACTGATGATAAAAGTATGCAGTGGCTTGTCGGAAATCCTTTTCATGACACGCTGGTCAAGTTTCTGATCCGTATAGAAGGACTGACTGGTTGAATTCAAATTTGTGTTGAAATTCCGAATCTTGTTCTTTCTGCGGCTGGGTACAGTGCAGATTTCCAAACTGGTTTCATGTTGATGAAGGCGTATCTTGCCTTTCCGATCCTGGCTTGTTTTCATATCTTCGTTCGTTCAAAGTTGTTGATGCAAATCTGTAACTTGGTGGAATCCTCCATAACAGGTATTTATTAGATGTCAGATCCAGATACCTGAACCCTTTGTTATGTTGGAAATTAAATTAAATGTAACGTGAAGATGAAATTTACCTTCGTGAAATATGAACTAATCGCATTAAACAGTATTTATATATTTTAAATATATAAGTTATGACTGAGAATTTGGACAGGTTGTTTTACTATGTACCAAATGTACGGCAAAAACGGCTAACTATGGTCACTAAAAGCTGAGAGTGTGTCAAAACAATTGTTCAAAAGCAAGTGTGGCAAGTATTTCCATATCACAGACTTCGAAAGTAAACGACGTTCGTTGAACTATCATTTTCAGTTACATGGCTGTGGACCATAACTATTCAAACACATGGTCTTTCTAAATGAGGTTAATTGTGTATATTTCGCTGTTTATTCAAACAAAAGAGTGTGCACTAAGATTAATACATACTTATAAATGCCATCTCATTTTCAGATGGCTTATGTAAGTTCATCTTAGTTGAATTCTTAGTCAACTTCTAAGGCTTTAATTATGCTATGCAACATTTATAGAAACCTTGAAAGTAATTTTGTGCCAATGAGAAGTGTATAAGAAAAGGATACAGCAGAATGAACCTTCCTGAAAGAGACTACTTCATTAATAAATAACCTAATACTCACCAACGTGAAATGAAAACAAGAAACTTAAAGAAGGAAACTTTCAGTAGAATTAGTTTGTTAAATAGTTAATTGTAATGGATTATTAACTATACATGATGACATTAATCACAAAGTATTTTCAGTTGTATGGGAAGTGTAACCTCTCCTTGGACACTGACAAAATCTCGAATAATTCAAGAGACATATGCGACAGAAATTTATCACATTTTTCAAACAAATGATAAGAACTGCAATGATAACACAGAAGTAGAGATTATCACAGCAAAGAAGGTAACACCTAAGGAATACTTTATAGTCCTACATGAAAAGTAAACATTATTTCTTAGTATACAAAAGTTACCTTCAGTCCCATACATAACCGTAATCTCATTTACTTTACAAAACCATGTGGGAAAATCATATCAATGATTGGTTAGTCAACATCAAAAGGCTTTTCCAGAATGACTGAATCTAATACAAGGATTCCTAGGGAATTCAAATGGGCGCAGATAGATAGGAAATCTTACTCTGTGAGTCACTTTTAGCTTTTGCTATTTTTTTGAATGATAAAACCTATCTTCATCTTCATATCATGACTGTACACTCCATTATTATTAGAAGTCAGTATAAAAATATACTTGCGAGTTTGCAAATACAGCCTCGGTTGAATTCAACATGTGGATGTAGAAAAACTGAATAAGGTTTCATTCTCTGTTCGTAATCACACCATTACAAAACCGTTTACTTGTTGACACTCAAATGAAGTTTCATCAAACGAAGTATAAAAAGCACTTCAGTTTTCATACATTTATTCCCCTTTATGAATTTGAATAAAACAAGAACAGCAGTTTGTGTAGAATAAAACAGTAACATACTTTATTTCATTGGTTTCTCATCAGCGTTGTGCAGCCCAAAGGAATTTTAAGTTTATGTACAGAACAATTTTAACATACTTGCAAATATTACATGATGCCAGTTGACAGTTGACTCTAAACTTAATAAACAATGCCCAGAAAATCACACTTATGTAGTTTTTACTTGGAGAGTTCAAGTTTAAACAATAAGTATATTCATACAATGGTAAAGGAGCTACATAACAAAGACAAGATTTGAATAACAGTGTGATAAGTTCAACTCAAACCACAGAGACAGGAGATAAGCAAAGTTAAACTGTATCAATGGGGGAAGAGGTTGAAGCCAAAATTTAAATAATCAAATGAAACAGAGAATAAAGACATTCAGTTAATAGGGCTAGGAAAGACTACTAACTCCTTCCTTCTGATGTTGGTTAGCGATTGTCTCAGAAAACTTGAGGTGAACTGAGCTACTTTGTCTATTGATAATTTTAATGTATTTCGTAACTTCCACCTCATGACTAGTATTGACAAGATATCTGGAGAAAGCACTATTGTTCGCACTGCTTCTCGTGAGACGTAGGCTTTGGGAGGACGGAAAGAAGACCACACCTCCGAGTTTTCAACATATACACTTTAGCTTAAATCATAAAGTTTCCTATTAGGAACCATCAAGTATTCTATGATACATTTCAATTCAGACTACAATTTAGAGCAATACTGAGGAAACCGTAGAGGTACAGAAGCCAGTCAGATAGCTTTTGATTCAGTATAACCATGGCCCTGCTGCTATCTTCTTTGTGCTATTGAATACAATAGAATTAACGTTTTATTTTAGCAAAATCTTGTGTTTAGTTGTATACGAGTATGTGTGGTTATATCAGAAAGAATTCATCTACCCTTGCCACAAATTTGATATTAGTTACTTAGCAATTTAAGAATTTCTCAAATGAAACATTTACGGAAGCATATTCGCAAAAAGAAATAGTATTTCTCCTATGGATATGCATACATCACTGAGGGAGAACAAAGTTAAACGTCATCTGCCAGCACATTCCTATGTCATATAGACTGAATGCACTTAACTTTTGACCTGTAATTTCCCAGCAAGTTATTCAAATATTCAACGTGTTGTAATGAAATTTAAGTTTTCTGTGGTAAGCATACTACATTTTTCAATATCGTGTGATTTTTATCGCAATTTCATGTGCAACTACTTCACTTTGATTTTTCTAAGTAATTTATCAAAGTTACGAAGCTAAGTAGAACTATATTTATTACTTTAATCCCATTAAGATACTGCAAGTGAGTACTGAATAGCAATACCACAAATGC
>OX235271.1:208719214-208736746 GCA_944472155.2 Trichobilharzia szidati
AGTTTTTATATTCTTTTTTCTCAGGAAGAAAGCAGTACACTATATGTCAGGGGAAGTCTTCCACTTCATTGCTTACTGAGGCTGGTGTCTCTCAGAGCGATGTCCTTTCTCTTTTTCTGTTTTCTTTCTTCTTGCATGAAATGACTCACGCTGATGAAATGGACTTTGTTAAGTGTGCGGATGACCTAACTGTTTCAATGCCTGTTAACTCCCAGCTAGACTGTAACAAGATGAACAGCTTTCTATCATGAGGAAATAAATGGTCTCTTATTATTATTAACTTTAATCACCAAATCACGGAGTGCACAGAGGTCTGAGAAGAGTTCTCCGTTCTCATTCATTTTGCTGGGAGCCTGTAGACCCATGATGAGTTTTATCCGTATGTTGTACGCTTCGGGTTTGTCATCAGTATCACCCATCAAGATTGATGTCGCCATATGAAGTCTTGAGCATCTCTGTCTACAGCTGCACATCGAATTCGTCTTTCTTTCCCTGTTCTGTGTTGTTCGTAGGTATGTAGCATTGGCGTTATTGCAGCTTCCCTTCCTTTTGAGTCGAATCGTAGTGTAATTCTCCTGGAGGAGATTGATTCTCACTGCGTGCCTTCATGATACTCATGCACACAGTGTTCGTGGTTGCAGCTGGGCTGATAGGAGTAGATTGCTGACTCTCCAGTTAACAATTCGGAGAATCAACATCCATTGCATCTTCTTCCACAGATTCCTAGTATTTCTGTAGTATATCTTCTCATGACTTTTGCAATCCCAGCAGCCTTTTCACAGAAACAAGACACATTGGCTGACTTTATTCCTGAAGACTTTCAACAGCCCATCTCATTTCACCTTTTCTGTTTCAGAGAAGGACAAGTTCATTTTTATATGTTCTCTGTGTGCTGAAATTTCAGTAGCTATTGCATTGATTTTCAAGGGTATAGTGACTAGCTTTATACCCAACCTTCCCTGTTTATCAGAGCTCAGAATGAAGTATTAGGCCAGTGAACTGGTTAGCTATGTGAGTTAATTAGGAGTAAATCACATGCTATACGTCAATTCTCCAGCAACGAGGTATCACTCTACCAAAGATGCTTTTTGTTAATAATTATTAATCAAACTTTCGTTTAGAATAGTCAGAATTCACCTTAATGATACCTAATAATATTTCACATGATGCTTAGTTGACAGCCTGTCTGCAAATACTGGTGCACTTAGTATCTTATGCACATTATTGAGGAAACTGATGTTTTATATATCAAAGTCAAAACTCGCTGATCAAAAATCCGATGCCTACATTTCTGTTATCAAATTAGTAGAAGACTTATGTACAATGTGTATTTCTATCAGTCGAAGACATTGAAACAAACAATTCCAGCGTACATCATTGTAATGTGAGCACTAAATATAGTCATTCGAAATAAGACGTTACTGGTGAATTGCGGCTGTCTTATAAAATGATGACATAAATGGCATAGCTACTTAAGTTTTGATAACTTAGTAATTATGTGGTAAATTTGTCTAAACGGTTGTCGAATAAGACCAAACGATGCATTCACTTACTGGTGAAATTTCAATAGGACTGTTTAATGAAATAATTATACTGGCTTATAAATCCATGAATAATAGGGTACATGAATAGGGTACACCCACTTCCATAGCTTCATACCTATACAATATAAGCGCAACCTAATTCGTTGTCTCAGTCATAGAATTAGGCGCATATGTACCGACGACTGCATTGAAGATGAAATAAAAAATCTCACAAACGCCTTGCTACAGAACGACTATCCTACTAACTTCGTAAAGAAGTATATCAATGAAACCACACAAAAAACTAAACGAGAAACAGTAAGTAAGAAAAAACTTTACTTAAATTTACAATTCAAAGGCGATATATCCAGCGACATATTAAACCGTAGATTAACGAGAGCTGTTGAAAGAACTTTCAGTGCCGCAAAACTGCATATCACTTTCTCAACCAAACCGATATTGACACCGTGCATTAAAGATAGATTACCCAAAATGACGACATCAATGTGTGTATATAAATTCAACTGCTCCTGTGGAGCTAGTTATATAGGTCGTACCCAAAGGAATTTATCTTTACGCACCCGTGAACATATCCCGGTCTGGCTTGGGAAAAGAGCGACCAAATCATTAAATAGTGCAATCCTGGCTCATCTAGTGGATAGCGAACACAGCATCAAAGTAGAAGAGTCATTTACAGTTGTGTATCGAGTACCAAACAACCTCCCCAAAGGCACACGATTACGCCTCCTAGCCATAGCTGAGGCTTTAGAGATTATTAGAGAAAGACCAGACTTATGCGTACAGAAAAAACTTATTCACTCCCTCTGTCTACCCTGGCCCACTATAAGGTCACCAGGATCATAATTTTCCCTATTACTATTACCATTATTATCATTCTGTGATATCATGTCTTTATTATCCATTTCTTCACCCAGTTTATTTCACCTCATTGTTACCCTTAATTTTGTCAACCTTTGTGATTTTTCACTAAGCCTACCAACTCTGTAACATCTTATTACAATTTAATATTCAGCCTCTTTATTTTATCATTAGACATTTTCGGTCAGCCCTCACATTCAGTGTCCCCATTGTTAGTGTGCGTCTGTGTGCATTTTGTGTCTATCGCATTTCTCTCACCCCAATGACACTTGTATTCTGATGACTATAAAACAACACTATATCACCCAATTGTTCATTCACACTTCATCACATTTTTCTGACTATATACCCTATACACATTTGATTGACTATGTTAACTAATGGACTATCACCTCAACTTACACATGCACCCCAATACAGTTTCTGATATTATTTTCATTTGCCTTTATTGGCTATATGTACCCTATTATTCATGGATTTTTAACTATAGAGCCTGAAGAAGAAGTTATCGAAAACAATTGTTCGCTCAAAATCTTGTTTTGATTTCAATATGGGGATATTTCATATACTGGCTTACTTAACTTGTTGCACAATTGTCATTTGATTGCAAAGAACTGGTTGTTTTAGATGCAAACCAACTAATTGATAATTTTCTATAGTTTAGTTTGTAAGGATTAGTTATGTTTTACGAGTTGATCACGGACTGATAATTAGAAAAAACTATGAAATTTTATTTTACTCCTTCAAAATTGTACTGTTCGATTTCGAAATTTCAGCTTTGTAATACTCAATGTACGTTTTTAATAATCAGAAGACAAATATGACGGTAAGCTTCTTATTATAACGCTCAACAAAACAAATTTATTTGAAAATATCACAAAAACTACTAAGTGTCACTGGCGAATGCCAACAAGTGTTTTCATATTTTTTTAATTTTTCACACTTCTCAGATTTACCTGATGTGTATCACTAGGAAAGATAATTGCCTTAATAGATTATCGAATTATCTTCGTATAAATTCCATTCATGTTCAGCATCTGAAGACTAATATGTGGATATTCACTTTACAGCTGTATATAGTAAGTCATAATTCTGTCTCAAAAATAATAACTTGCTATATTTAAAAAAACACAGCTCTGCAATTCATGAAATTGATTTCATGACATTTCTTCTGATGGTTCTCTGAACTTGCGCATGTATTGTAACACAATGTGAGTGACTTACGAAAATGAATTCCATGAGTAATCTGAATCGGATATTCGGGTTTACTGACTAACTGATCACCCAGTCGTTTAAGGACTGGAAATCAATCAACACAACATTTTGATTGTAAGATTAAATAACATATGTCAGGGAATAGTAGTTGGCTAGCAAGCAACATATGTTGTGTTAGCAACTTGCTGTGGCCAGGCAGTTTTCTAATTTGTGACTATACTCATCTGTATGCTTCCTGATAAAATGATATTAATTAATTAATGAGAACTTGTGCATACACTCAATTAATCCTTAAGGCTGTTAATAACACAAGGGTTATTTAATTTTTTAGCATACACACAGTCTATTGCCAGTCACACTTGATTTTTCCATGTCTGCTTTTTTTAAACAATAGAGCTGAATGTTTTGTTGCCGTTATAATACTCCAATGCGACTGCCTCACAACCGGCTTTCGTCGTTGAGAAGATAGCAAAAGTGTTTTCAGACATTATTCGTGTAACTGTCACAACATACCTTTACAATTCGAGAACGAATCCACTGACTCGAAATCGAAGCTAAAATCGTATGTATTATCACAATAATAGACAGAAGACCAGTAGTTCGGCGAAGATTCTCTTTTCGGCGAATTCATTTTCATAGCTGTGCAATCGCTAATATATATGGTTGTTTTGCATGTGTGTGTACATTGAATTTGACAAACGAAAGTACAATTAGTAAGTTCAGATGAACTGGATGTTGATGTAAGAGGGTAGTAACAAAAGTGATTAGTTGTCACAAACGATTGTTAACGAAGAGTTCCATAATAACAAGAAAATTTTGATGAAAGAGTTGCTCTCATGATGTACATAGAAACAAAATAACATGCAAAATTACGCACGACTTTTAAGTAGTCAGAAAAATAAGCACACAAACAAAAGTTAAGTCAAGTCAACGGAGTTGTTACCATGAGAGTAGAAGTGGTTGAATAATTTTTTTTTGTATGCATAGTTCTGGTTCTTCCAACTGAATGGCTAGGGCTTCTGCAATGCAAAGACGGAAGCGTATTGTATTCGGCATGTTGTCCTCCACCTTGCAGAATTATTTGAAGGGGGCGTTTGTTGAGATGGATGATCAGTGATGGAGAGATGTTTGATTATTGCACTCCTTATACGGCTACTACTTCCTCTTTGCAGCAACGCTGGAAAGTGTTCTTTGACCCTTCTTGACAGGATGCGCGCTGAACTACCAATGTACCTGGTTCCACAGCAACAGGTGAACTGATATATACGCATAGAAGTGGTCAGGTGCGGATCTTGTCGTTTGGGCTTCTGCAAATCAGCGGGCGACTGGAGAACACTACTTTCAGTCTTGCCACAAAGAAAGTTCCCCCTAAAGAAGTGGAAATTCTCCTCGTAAGGACATCAGTGAGTAGGACACCTTCCAAGCTGAGGTTCATATTAAGTATCTTTATGGGCACAGATGGTGTCTCTTGCTTATGGACTTTCCGTTTGAGGTTTTCGTCTATCAATCTTGGTGGATAACTGTTTTGTATCAAGATTTCTTTCAGGAGGTTTAGTTCTTCTTCCAGGGTATCAGAGATGCACATTTGTCGGAAGCGAGTGGCAAGAGATCTAATTAAGTTTCTTTTTCGACTGATTGGTACCCAGCTGCAGAAGCTTGTCAATTGGCCCTTCCATGTGGGGTTCTGCGATCAAACTTTTCCTGTTATTACGTAACTCTTCGTTAACAATCGTTTGTGACAACTCTTCACTTTTGTTACTACCCTCTTATAACAACATCCAATTCATCTGGACGTACTAATTGTATTTTCGTTTGTCAAATTCAATGTACACACACATGCAAGACAACCATATATATATATATATTAGCGATTGCACAGCTATGGAAATGAATTTGCCGAAAAGAGAATCTTTGCCAGACTACTGGTCTTCCGTCTTTTAATGTTCGAATGCTTATTTATCATGCATTATCACATTAGTCGAGGTCAAGCTTACTCGGCAAAAGAGAATCTCAAGATGTTAAATTAATTTCATCAAACAAGCAATCACAGTGAAAGTGCATTTTAAACCTCCATAAATTACTGATTTCCTGATTTCCATTCGTCATAAGTGAGGATTTAAACACAAACATTGTGCACATCTCTTATTTCTTTTCCATCTAAGAACTCTTGGAAGTATGTTTATCCTACAATTAATATCATTATTTCTTCTTTGCTTTCAGAGTGAAACATAGGGTTTCCACTTCACCTGGGTCCACGATTGGCCATGATCTCTCATCTTCACCAGAGACGACCTCCTTCACTGCATTCTCGCACCGATGACCCACTTGTTGCTTCTCAGTTGAATTCAGCTCGAGTGGTAGTCTGCAATACGCGCGATGTCATTCAACGCCTGTTGTTATAAGCTTGAAACTTGTTGAAAATATCTTCCATGACACACAAAATTTCTGACCTGTATGAAAAACTGACTGACTTCACATTTGTGCTGAAAATTCAGATCTTGTTCTTAATCCTGGCTGAGTGCAGAGGATTGCCACATCAGTTTTAGGTTGACGAAGGATTATCTTGTCTTTTCCACTCTGGTCTTCTTTTACATCTTCACCTGTTCCGCCTGCAGTTGAAACGATGCTTCCTAGATAAATAAAGAAAGTGACCTCTGTCTAATCTCTCCCGTTGATGGTGGTTGTTGCAGTTGCTATTGGTTAGTTGTCTCCAACATTTCCACCATCAGTACAATCGCCTAGAATCCTGTCTTCGCTACCAGCCTTTTCAGCCAGCTGTTTTGGTTCTTGGCTGCAATTTTTCGAGTTTTGTGTAACGCACACCTGATATCAATTTTCGGCTTGCAAAATTTGGGCTACCGATATCACATGCTGAAAATTCCATACTTGTACCAAAAATATGATGTGGAATGAAGCAATAATCAAAAATAAATAAAATAAAACATCATCCGAATGCTAAATCCGGATCCTCTGGGGTCTTCTTATCTGTCAGTGCAGGTTATTCCTGTCTTCTAACTCCCAAACACAGTAAGACGCTTAATTTAGTTCACCACAGTTAAGAATATCATCGGTGATAATCAGCAGTCAGCCTTGTCTTACTCCTGAATTCACTTCAAACGCTTCACTCAGTGATCCTACATTTAGGATTTTCTTATTTTTTTCATGGGCAGTTGATAGAGTTAACTTAGTCAAAGACTGTGTATGTCCAATAGTCTACATTTTCCATTTAGTAAAATTTAAACACCCTAAGAAAGATACGATAGGCAAATAAGGGGAATTTATTCCCCGTGCTTCCCTCAACTGCATGTAGCATAAAAGAGTTTTATTATTTCTATAAAAGAGGCACAAATATATTCGATAGTCAAAGAGTTATTTATAAAACATACAGTAATAAAATTTAATTGGTGGATGGTGACTAACAGTTCAATCCAGGGTGAGTATTTCGTCCTATTTAGGGCCTGCATTCCCCAGTGAGTGAGGAAGCCGGCATGTCAACCTGAGACCGAACACTTAGGTTCAATCAATCGACGGGAAGATCATAAATGAATTTAATACAGTGATAAGTTTCAAAAACATTCTGGGTGATGATAGGGTCTTTAAAAGTAATTGTATGATACTTTAAACGCAAAACATAGAATTCTTTAGCATCAAAGGAGATGAGAATGTAAATAATGAATTGTAGAATGATTAATAAAACAATCGAAATTGATTAACTTCGCAGCAGAAATAGTTCATCGATGTGCACCTTATTTTGACAGGAAGTATAATGTGGTTTTGCAATGAAAACTCAAGTATCTACAGACAGAAGTAATACCTGTTTAAAAATCATATCACAACAATTGTTGATTATTTTGTTTGCAGTGAACATTGAAATAGCACACAATACAGCTTTCAGATTATTCTCAAAATTATGAAATTCGACATTTATGGTATGATAATTCGTTTGATTAGTAGCACTTTTAAGTAAAACGTTTCATGTACTCTGGACAGCACATTACGAATTCTATTAAAGCTATCCAAGTACGTTCTTTATTTTATGAAAAATTTGAAAAGAATAAAAAACAGTCAATTCTTGCAAGGTAAAAGCCTCTCAGACGAATGTGGATAGACATATTTTTAGGCTTCTTTACTATATAATCAAAACTAACATGAAATTCTTCGACGAATAAGGTTTTTTCACATTGGTAAATGACTGAAATATGATTTCATAAATAGATTTGACTTTTGTCTAACCATTAAATTAAACTGTAAATAATTATCTTTACTCGTATTTAAACAGTAACGTAGTCATTTGGTTTTCTACTTAGCTGGTTAGATAGAACTAATCTATATGTCAATGAGATTTTATTTACTAGTCTATAGGGCATAGTTATCTTGTAAGGATAGAAAGTTCAACTCACTATTGGGGCTAGATTTATTAGGACCACATTGGATTCCAGGCTACTCTGTGAGAAAGCCAACTACTAAAAATGATATCTTATACCTACAAAACAACGTAAAGTTATTCTAGTGTTTCAAAGTTAATACTGGAAGCACAATAGTATTATATTGTAAATAGCTATCAAATATTTACACATCATATTTAAGAAAGCACAAGTGAGTCGAACACTAATTATTTGCCCTTATTTTCTTTTAATTTGCCAAACAAATTTTAAACATTTGTGAATGTTTTATCAAATAAGTTCCGAAGTTTCTTCTAAACCATACTTAGTCAATAATGAACGCAAGGATCTGCAGGTGTTCGGTTATACTTAAGACAGACCCCTAATAACCGTATTTACTAAATACATCACCGCTTAATTACCTTATCAGTACCCTACCCAGCGTGTAAGTACTGACTAAAGAAAGCAAAGTAAAAAGGCTTCTTACTGGAAGTGTGCCTTAAAAGGAGTTGTATTGTACACAAATGAAACAATTTTTATAAATAAAGATGTTATGCAACTTATCTGGTGCCTCGACTGGGTAGTAAGCTCAAAGAGTGAGCTGAATGACAGCACAACAAGAGAGTGAATGACGTGTACAGTCACGTCGGAAAGCAAGAGATAGTGTGGCGACAAAAGTGGGTGAGTGCGTTGAAACGAAAATTCAAGGGTTCAAGGTCCACTACAGGTTATCTCTCCCTTAGAAGGTTGGTGGAACACCGACAAGCTTCGGTACACAAAGGTAGTGAGCTGAGAGTAGGGATTTTCACTATGACATTGAATTAACCAGGAAGTTTGAAGATAGTAGTAAAAAATCGTGGAAGGAAAGAAAAACATTAAGGCAAATGAGAGGCACTATGTACATGGTTAGCGGAGTAAGGCGAAATATAAGAAGAAATATCGCTGGTGCCTTATTGCGATTGCAGGCTTCTAAATTGTGTTGTGTGTTTTACTTTTTTATGTGTTTTATTTTTATTTATTATTATATCCACCATCTCGGCCTTAAGCTACCACGACCTTCATCGGATTTGCGGCAAGAAGTCCGAGTCCAAGAAGAAGAGTTGGTCATACAGGTTTTCAAACTCAGCATGGATCGCTAAATCCGTAAATTGCATGCGAGGAACACAAAGTTTAAATCCAAGGGATAAAGCTTCTTTCTGATGAGTAGATATAGTAATGTCAGAAAGATTTGTAACACATTTATCAGGATTCACCTGAAGAAGATCTACGCGGTTTCGACCATCAATTGAACTCTTCAACTTATTTTGTATATTTGTAGAGAAAAATTCTATACTGCTCGTAATTCCACAATCGGTGTCATCTACGATACGACATTTAAGCCAACAGGTTTAGCGGGCAGTTAGATGTGAAGTTCGAAAAAAATTAGTATAGTATTTCCCTCCTGAAACGAATATTTGTTGTCATGATGGAAGATGATTCCCTTAGATGTTGAATAAAACCCTTAAAATTGTTTGATTAACCTTTAAACATATGAAATAGAAGTAACATTCTCTATGCAAAAAGTAGACTTCTCGTTAATCATAAAAGGACTAGGGATACTTATAGAAACCGAAAAAAACATAAGTAGCGGGATATTGAGAACAGTCTAGAATGTCTAGCTGCGAACACCTAAACAAAACTTCAATACAACAAAACAGTATACGTCATACACATATACCTGATTTTTTACTCCAATTTATAAAAAACTAAAATATAGAACATCTAGACTCCTAACAAATGTGTGTGCATCATCGTGGCAGTCTTTGAGTCAACATTTTGGGGTTAGGTAAATAAAATGCACAGAGACGGAACGAAGAAAAGTTCAATCATATCCAAGTTTCAAAAAATGCATTGCACTAATCTGCGAAGACTGCTGATAACAAGCTACTAAATTCATAAATTTATAGGAGTGAATCTCAAATACTTCTCGCATCAAATGATGAAATGCATGAAATTACAGTAATTAAATAGTCATTAATTTTTAATTCCAAGACTTTCTCCATTAATTTATATAACCAACAAACATTTTGTTAAATAGAATCAAATATAGTCAAGAAATTACTGAATGTAATAATCTCTACTTAATAAATCTACTCATATTTCTCTTCCCAATTTTAGACAAATGCTGACAGACTGAGAACTAACTCAATACATAATTACACGTTAACAATTTCCATAACAAATTACTGACAGACTTAAAACAAATTAATTGCAAATTAATGACAAATTAACAAAAATAATTCATAATAAACTATTGCATTAAAACAAAACTGACTTCTAAATTATAAACAAAAATGAAATTAACGCGAATTCACAGACAGCTGTGAATATAGGTGCAAGATTGGGGGGAATCAAATCGTCAGCTCGGTTTCTCGAGATCTACGCATACATTTTACGTACTATCCCAAAAGATATACTGCAGTAAAATAAATTGATTAATTGAAATGCTTGCTCGTGATCGTTATAACACTGTACTGAATGCACTAACTTCAATTTTTACTTTTATCTGTATGTAAATAAGCTAAAGAAGGACGGTGCCAGCCTTATCCAGAACTATATTTTCATTCATACACGACCGTTGTACGTACTTATAATCGAATTGATCTGTAGCTTCAGACAACGGCAATAAGTGAAGGCTAACAGTAATAGCTGCAAATTAATATACTCTTGGATCATTAGTGATATTTCAGTGTCTAAATGAGAAAGTTTAACTTTGATGTTCAATAAGGGTGTGAAATTCATTCAGGCTCCTGATACATGCCATGGGAAAATCTTAAAAGTCATGAAAACTTGGAACCATTACAATTAGCTGACTCTCAAACCTAAGTGCACACAGAGAAATCAGAGATGTGTACCCGTTTAAAGAATTCGACCCAATGAAAACGCAACTGTTATCATTAAAGAATAAATTTTTTCATGGTATTTCAGTCAAGCTTAATTCCGAACGCTATGCTTAAAGCCTGACTCTCACATACGTAATGGAGTAATTTGAGGTTTTGAAACCACTGTCAGTAAGAAAAATTCGCTCCATGATTATTCTAATAGCAGGGCCGTGTAATACCACATTAAAAACGAACAAAAGAAGACACTTGAATTAATAATGTTGTTTTCGGTAGTTTTCCCAAACCAACCAGAACTACTGACATGTTATCGATATATCATACAAGCAGTTTGACTAGTATAAGAATGAAAATAATTATCTAAGCCTGATCTTCCAGGACATCTATATAAAGACGTCCTATAAAAGCTGATCTAAATACTGCATAAGTATACACTGTTTACTGACAAATCTTTAAATTGAATGAAATTCATCTGTAACTAGAGATGGAAATTTTCATACTTATGCATTGTTCTAAATTTCCAGTGAGACATTTGACTCAGTAATAATGATCCTTCAAAAAATCAGAGTTTTATGAAATTGTTTGATTCATTTCATCATTTATTGAAAAGTACTGTAAGTGAAAGGTAGACTGATGTTTTCTGTCGATAAGAGGTGTTTGAAGGGAGAATAAAAATTGTTAACATGTTGTTTACTGTTACTGTTACCCTTCCATTGGGATACCGATAGAACAAAGGTCTTCAGCAACACTCTGACCTAGACACAAATATTTCGGTTGCTCCTCAATAGTTCATAAGCCCTCATCTTCTCTCAACAATCAGACACACTCACAACTCGTTCTTTCTCATTCAGGTACCATTTGAGGGCTACCATACTATGTCATCCAACGGTCTCCTCAGTGTAAATCCAGCCCAATTCCATCCCCTTCCCCTTCTGTATATTTGCCGGAAAATAGGTTCTTGAATGATTTGTTGACATAGTTCACTGCTGCTAATCATTTCTGGTTGGCCATCTGATCTCCAGTATGGAGCGAGGGTTGTTGTTGATAATAGTCTTCAGTGTCCTGCTGGAAATGCTTTTCGTGATGTATGAGCAGAATTTCTGACCTACTTAGGAGAAATGACTGACTTAACACTGGCGTTGCAAACTCGAATCTTGTTTTCATGCTGATTGCATCAGGTCTCCAAACTGATTTCATAGTGGTGAACGTCTGTCATGCCCACCTGATTCTGGTTTTGATATCCTTATCCATGCTATGACCTTTAGTTGAAACGTTGCTTCCTAGATAGCAGAAGAAAGTGACTCTTTCCAAATTTATCCCTTTGACAGTGACCGGTGCTTGTTGTCTTCATCACCTCTATATTCACCTATAGTCTAGTCTTCGCTGAAAGCCTCTTCTAACAGCTTGCTGGTCTTCACCTGTTAGTCTTTGAATTTAGACATAAATCATTTGTGAAGTCCAGGTCTTCCTACCTCTAAAGTCTGTTGATGATCTAGTCCATTCGTAATAACATGAAGTTTTTTCTTACTCCTGTCTCCAATTCAAAGAAATCTCCTGGCTTTATCTCACTTGACAAACGGCATTATCACATGGCTACGGAATGAAGTCGAAAAATGTTTGTCCAAGCGGTTTCTAAATACCTTGCAGTCAACGCAGTTAAAAACCATTTAATGGTCGAAGAATTTGAGGTAGACATTTGGCTAGCACTCTATGCTATGTTCGATGAGGATGCGTAACGTTGTCATTTGATCAGCAAATGATTCGCCCTTCCTGAATCTAGCTGGTTCCTGGTGGTGATCACCATCCAATGCACCTTTTAGTCTCACCAGAATGACAAAAATAATTATTTTGCTCAGATTAGATGAGAGCATGGTTCTTCGCCATTTGTTGCGAATAATTAAGCCTCTATTCTTTAGTAGTCTGACATGTTAGTCTTTCTTCCAGTGAGTATGTACCTTTCTTTCCTTCCAGTCTTCCTGCGAAAGTTGCAATCGCTAAGGTATCCGCATCCGTTTCCAAGAGGAATTCCATCTGGTCCCGACCATTTCTCGACCTCTAGTAGCTTAACTGTATTCAAGACTACTGATTCTTTTAAAGGTCTGGCATTCACTCGCAATTCTGTATCTGTTGGTAGTATTTTTCAACATGGTGAAGGTGGCTGCTGACTCCAGAATCATTTGGGGATAAAAGCCCAAAATTTCCTTTTATTTCTCATCTATGTCAGTTGGGTTTCCTCCACTGTCTTTCAACAGTTTCATCTGTGTTGATATCTTGCAGGATACAAATCTGATAATGCGATGCAATATTATCATGTTTCTCTTAACTGCATCCTGTTCCGCCTCAGATGTCAGTGTCTCATGAAAACTTCATTAACTTTTCCCAGCACTCTTCTTTACTTCTTTGTTCAATGTTGAATTCATCTTCTTCTTTTATTTTCCATCTTTCCTTCACTTCATCTGTTGTTTAACCATTGCCCTCTCCGTCCACGCGTCCTCAGAAGGCCATTCCTTTTCGTGTCTCTTCTTTCCTCTTATAATGGACATACATGTTTCCTTCAAAATGACTTCAGACAGTTCCAGTTTCCTTTCAAACAGGTCTTCTAGATGATACGACATAATATGTGTGACATTGTCTGTTGACTGCAGTGGAGGTGTCTTTTGTATTTCCTTCTTCAGTTATTAGTATTTAACTTACATTGTAATCTTCCTCTAATTTACCTGAACTTGGTATTAAAGGTTCTTTCCTATAGACAGTGACCTTGGTACACATCTAATTCTTTTCTTGATCTTCTGTCCAGTCAGCTGTATCTCCACATTCTTGAAATTGAGGTGAAGTCAGTCATTTCTGTTGTGCCTAGCTAGCGAAGACCCAAGTCACTTCACAGATATCCTTGTACCTGTACACGCTGTTTATAACCACCAAATAACCGAAGACTCAGAAGCTGGCGAAGAGTGTAGCACTCTTGTGCATTGTGCCGAGAGCCTCTGGTCTCATAATGAAGTCTGTTCCCGTGATGTCTACTCCTTTTCAGCATTCGTATCTTCCATTAGTATTTTAATATTACCATATGACTTAGTCTTGTCTGTCACGTTTCGGATTTGCTTGAAGACGTCTTTCTTCTCTTGATCTGTGTTGTTTGAGGAGTGTTAGCATGCTTTAGGCATACATTTATCATTTCAAGAAAATTTATAATTATAAGGTCCTAGTTTAGATGAAAATAAAAAAAAACTTTAATTCTTCTTTAGTACCAATGTATGACCATGAAATTCTACTCACCTGGCCTTTGAATATTCAGCGTCAACTTTAGAAAGAGGCCATGTTTAAAGATGCATAAATAAAAAGGAAATGTTATCCCAAAGTTTGAATTTAGTTTCCTTATAAATGGAAGTAGAGACTGACTTCCGCAACTTCGAATTCGTTGGTGGCACAGTGGTTAGGACTCTCGCCGACCATGCACATGGTCCGCCGACGCAAACCTGATATCTATGGTTGGCCTTCTAAATTTGGGCTACCGATATCACATGCTGAAAATTTCATACTTGTACCGAAATACTGTGTGGAATCAAGCTATAATTAAATAAAAAAATAAAATTGATCAGGTATTATTGTCTCCTTAGGCGAATTGGGGTTTATAACAATGAACGTACAAAATTATCAGTGATTATATCTGTGAACATGTGATTGAAAAAACGTAGCACACTGGTATTTCTATTGCTGAGCTTAATGAACAGCTGCCTAAGTGTACAACGAATATTCATTTCTTGCCTAATAATGAAATGTGCATACATGTTGTTGTAGAAGCCATGAGACCTTCACTAGAATTTATTTCTAGAAAATGTTCCAGTGAAAGATGAAATAGAGAAAGTGGAAATACATAGTGGTTACATGCATCACAAATGTCTACGTAATGATTCGATTTTGAGCCACTTCCGTAGCACTCACCTACAAAGGAGTACACAGTGTTCTCCAATAATGAAAAGAGAAGCTGGATGCATTAAAATAAGCATATTCAGTGGACCCAAAGCTAAATTTCCAATCGTAATTATTTGTGAAGTAATTTGAATAAAATAGAGGACAAATGCGACAGAATTTAATAAGGCTGCAATCATAGGCCTTTTATTCAGCCAATTTCACTGTGTGAGAAAATTAGCATATCAAAAAGTGCCCTAAGGTAAAATAGTATTGCGATCATATAACCTAACAGTTGAAAAGTGCATGAGACAGAAAATGTGTTTTTAATATCAACCCTTTTAGTAAAATGAATGGCAGTTTAGAAGTGAAAACAACAAAACATCTCGTAATAGGTCTTATTGTAATCTTTCCTTTTGTAGATAATTTAGTTTTTCTAATATCTAATTATGTCCTCCGACAACCCTTTCTTTTTTAGATTAAAATCTCAGAAGTCAATAATGGTTTGACGCACTAGTTATTATAAATTGCACAGACAATGCCTCAACTTGTTTTCTCGAGTTTCAAAAGTATTTTGTGTTAGTAGCAAGACAGTTTTCAGCGGAAATTTTGTTTTAATACGTGCCACATGTTCTGTATTTCATTAGCTAAAGAAAAATCAAATTTAGGGTACCTAATGCCATCAGTATCTTACAAATCAGAAATCAGTCCTTTGAAAGTGCCATCGAGTCCATCCTGCTTATAGTTGCACCAATAATTCTAAATGCATCTAATAAAAGATAACTTGTTTACCTCCTATTTAATTGTTACATTAGTTGTGTGAACCACAATATCATAGCAGGTGATCGCGAATCCAATACATATTGTATGTGTCCAGTCTACATTTATCTAATGATCACGTTTCCAAACTCCTCTTTTATCTGACTGCAATGAAATGTAAATTCTCAGACTTTAGTCTGTAGTTCAACCAGATTCTGATTATTATTATTATTATGAAGTAAATGGATTGCTCAAAAACTAACTTTCTAAAATGCCAACAAAAACCGAAAATTTCAGTCAATTTTAACCAAGAAGAAAATGGAAAGTGAATTAAAAACAAATAGTAATTCATGTCCATTGGACTAGAGATGACTCTTGTGGCCCAA
This sequence comes from Trichobilharzia szidati, assembly GCA_944472155.2. Taxonomy (NCBI): domain Eukaryota; kingdom Metazoa; phylum Platyhelminthes; class Trematoda; order Strigeidida; family Schistosomatidae; genus Trichobilharzia; species Trichobilharzia szidati. The sequence continues at coordinate 208,735,147 of OX235271.1, forward strand.
GTGGTCTAGTGGATAATGCTGTGGTGCTTGAAACGTAGACTGCTGAATCAGAGTCTCAATGGGAACAACACCACTTAGGACACATTCAGTTGACTTGTTCAGAACTGGATGAAGTGTGTGTCATAGATTTCATTACTACCCACCACTCACAAATTACTCCATATATAACTGCTGATAAAAATTCGTTTCTTAAAGTGAAAAGTTCACATATATAGTATTTTCATCTTTTGAACACCGGCCTAGATTGCAATATTATAAAGTAGTTCATAGAAAGTGGGAACATTTATAGGCAGATTTCCAAGTGCTTTTCGTTGCGTTATGTATTCAACCAGATAAAGATGAGTCAAGGGAAATAAGTCGAAGAACATGCTGCAATACGTACTTGTATTAAGAATGAAAATATGCTAATAAATAAAATACAAAATAACGAAAGATATAATTCTCAATTCGCAAGCTCGGTAAACGTCAAGAAATCATATATATATATATGCATATAAAGCATTTCGAAGACAAGTGTTACGAGATGATGTCACTTGATAGTTTCCCTACAGCCGCTTTAAAGCTAGCGTAGTTCGCAATAATAAAATAAAACGTATGACAATGACTCAGTTAGATAAAACAAAAGTACTTACTAATAACCAACTATATTTGAGTACGTCAGTTAGTTGATGGGAGGCAAAGGTTGAAATCAACTTTTTTGTACACATAATTCGGGATGCATGATTAATCCAAAGTGCGTCCATCACCTTTAATAACTTTGAATCAGAGTAATGTTTAATAGATGAGAAGTAAGCATTAACACTAATTTTGTGGCCAGAAATTAATAAGTGTTTTACAGTAGATGATGGTGAATTTCTTTTCAGATTGTTTCCATCTCGACTTTCTACATGACTAAGTAGCAACTTTCAAACATGTTCTTGTCAATGACACTGGAATATTCTATTGGTTCTACCTATTCATCAGCCATCTCACATGCTGCTGAACCTGTAGACACACTGGGAAGTAGAAACCACATAATTTTGTTTCTAATCATAGATATAGGAGTTGAAAATGTTCGAGATTTAAAGAGAAGGGATGTGGCGTAGAATGCGCACTTGTTAGCTTTCCGAGACCTTTAAGATTTTAATAGTGTGATTCGACAACCCCTGAATGATAGCTTAATAAAGATAGCTTTCTTTGGCAAGGAAAGTGTCTTTTCGATGGGTAGTCTGTCTTGACTGTAAGATGTTATGACGTGCCGAGGGTAACCGCGAGCTAATAAAACTGAATATATGTGCCGTAGGTTATCCATTAATTTATCGCTCCTGCAGATTTTACGGGCCATTGGAAAGAAGCAGTTCACCAGGCAACGTTTATACTGAATATGAATAAAACTGCTGTGATGCAGACATTGTCTATTAACCATATTAGTCGTTAAGTAATTAAAGAAAAGTAATTATAAAGAAACTACGAAATGATGTTATTTCGCAGGATTAGTTTTCTGAATACCTTGTTTAAATTACTTCATCCTTTCTCTAAGAAGTAAATGGCTATTCGTCCCAGTAATTATTACCTCAGCTTATTCGTTTCAATTTTCGCACATGTTACTTGTTAGTAGCTA
>OX235271.1:208737242-208758906 GCA_944472155.2 Trichobilharzia szidati
TCCAAGGGATTCTTGAGTCCAGAAATACTACCAGCAGATACAGAATTGCCAGTGAACATTAGCCATCCAAAAGAACCAGGTAGTCTTGAATGCAATCAAGCTAATGAGGGTCGAGAAAGAATCAGGACCAGATGGAATTCCTCTTGGAAACAGATGCAGATACCTTAGCCGATCCAAATTTTGCAGAAAGACTGGGAGGAAGGAAAAGTACACACTCTCTGGAGGAAAGACTAACTTGTCAGACTACAGAAGAAGAGAGGCTTAACTGTTCGTGACAAATGGCGAAGAATCGTGGTCTCATCTAATCTGAGCAAAATAATTATTTTCGTCATTTTGGTGAAACTAAAAGATGCAGTGTATGCTGAACTTCACCAAGAACCATCTAGATTCAGGAAAGGCGAATCATTTGCTGATCAAATCCCAACGTTACGCATCTTCATAGAACACAGCATACGATGTTAGTCGAAAGTCTAGCTCAACTTCTTCGACATGAAATGATTTTTGACTGTGTTGGCCACGAATATATATCAACTCCATTCTACAACCGTCTGATAATGCCGTTTTTCAAGTGATTCTGAATATAAAGCCAGGAGATGTTTTTGAAATAAAGACAGGAGTAAGAAAAAACTTCATGTTATTACCAGCGGACTAGATCACCAACATACTTAGGAGGTAAGGAGACCTGGACTTTACAGATGTCTAATTCAAAGACTAACAGGTGGAAACCAGCAAGCTGCTAGAAGAGGCTTTCAGTGAAGATATGTCTCTGGGTTAATATAGAGAAGATAGAGGTGATGAACGTAAAAAAACACAGGTCACTATCAGAGGAAGAAATTTAGAACGAGTCACTTCCTTCTGCTATTTAGGAAGCATCGTTTCAGCTAAAAGACACATGATCGATAAGGATATCCAAACAAGAAATGGGTGAGCATGGCAGACGTTCACCACTAGTAAATCAGTTTGGAGACCTGATGAACTCAGTATAATAATCAAGATTCGAATTTACAACACCACTTTTAAGTCAGTCATTTCTCCTAAGTGGGTCAGAAATTCTGCTCATACTTCACGAAAAGCATTTCCAGCCGGACACTGAAGACTATTATCAACAGTTACCCTCGCTTCATACTCAAGATCAGATGGCCAACCAGAAGTGATAAGTAGCAGTGAACTATGTCAGCAAATCATTCAAGAACCTATTTTCCAGCAGATATGCAAGAGAGGAAGGAGATGGGAATGGTTCGGATCAACACTGAGGAGATCGTTGGATTACATCATGTGATAGGCTCTCAAGTGGAACCCTAATGGGAAACAGCGAGTTGTGAGTGTATCTGAGTGTTGACAGCACTTGGGGGCTTATGAACTATTGAGTAGCAACCGAAATATTTGTGCATAGGTCAGAGTATTGCTGACGCCCTTTGTTCTACTGGTAACTCAATGGGGTTAACAGTATCAGTAAACAACATGTTAACAATTTAATTGAATTTTTAGATCTTCCCGTCGATTGATTAGACAGAAGTGCTCGGTCTCAGTTTGATATGTTGGCTTGTTGTGCAGATGCTTTGATGATGTCTGGGCATGTAATTAGAAATTAATAGGTGGATGGTAACTAGCAGTGGAACCCAGCATGCTCATTTCGTCCTACTTGGAACACGTCAGCTTTGTTGTTGCAAACTATAGGCATTGGGTTCGAGTCTCGGTGGTAGCATCATTACTCACTGGGGACTGCGGGTACATCCAGTCTACGAGTCTCAAATTGGACGAAATTTGCATCCTGGATTCCACTGCTAGTCACCATCCAACAATTAAACCTGTTAACAAGTTTTATTCTCCCTTAAAACAACTCTTATTGACACAATACTTCAGTCTATCTTTCACTGATAGTACTTTTCAATAAATGAAAAAAAGAATCGAAGAATTTCATAAAACTCTGGTGTTTTGAAGGATCATGATTATTGAGTCAAATATCTCACTGGAAATTTAGAACATTGCATAAGGGTGAAATATACAATCTCTAGTTACAGATCAATTTTTTTCAATGAAAAGATTTGTGAACAAATAGTGAATACTTATGCAGTATTCAGATCAGATTTTAGAAGACGTCTTTATATAGATGTCCTGGGAGATTAATCTTGGATAATTATTTTCATCCTTAAGCTAGTCAAACTGACGATATGAAATTTCAATAACATGTCGGTAGTTTTGGTGAGCCTGGGAAAACTCCCAAAAACAACACTAATAATAATGATTTACTTTACTCCAAAAACATTATTTGTGATACAGAATGGAATTTTCAGCACAATATTGCATCTAATTTCCCCAAATTATAAATGAAATTAATCAGACAGAAAATTTTACACATTTACAATAGGGGTAATGACAAAAGCATGCAGCATATAAAATGGAAATAATTAATTATGATAACAGCTAATGTAATAATAATAATAATAATGCAGGTGAAAATTGCCGTGGACTTGTTTCACACAATATTGTCGGTGTTGTATAGAAATCCGATCATTTTTAAAAATATTGAATATGATGTTCTGTTTACATGATATGGTGAGCGAGATAACAAAGATTACAGCAGTCAAAGAGATAAGTTGGTGTTCGCAATTATGAAAGTAAAACAAAGAAGCAACAGGACTATAAATATAATAGAAATAATAAAAGTAAAACTTGAAGGTATCTAAGGATGGATGGAGGAAATTGTTTATTTATCAGATGAAAAAAGGCTAGTTAATTCTTGCCTGACACTATTTTCATCACGAAAATATGTGCCAAGTATGGTATCATAGAATTTTTATACTTAGACGTGCGAGCATACAGTTTTCTGAAGTTACTTCTTGTTCTACCTGAGGAGATGCAAGGTGAAAGCTGAGGGTGAAGTGGATGCTCCAAGTCAGACAAAATCCCTTTAGCAAATTTACTGCACGAAGTCAAATGCCTATCGATAACGACGTTAACTATGTAGTCCACTGGGACACCACTCATTCTACTGACAGTCTTCAGCATTCTACGAATTGTGACAAAGTCCTTTTTAAGCAAACCAGGAAAGAATAAGGGTGAACAATAAAGAAGAATAGGTGGGATGCTAGAGTTTATGAACTGTAAGAGGAGGGGTTGAGTTATACCCCAGTGCCTTAACTTCTTAATGTAAAATGTCAGGCGGAATATTTTACTGGAGATCGCTGAGACATGGGAAGACCAGGAGAGATCAGAGGACAGAATAAGTCCAAGATACCTTATTTCTGATTCAATTCCTATATCATTGTCATCAATCTTACAACTGTCATGAGAATCGACGGCTTTTTTTAACTGTCCTATACATCTTAAGCTGAAATTAACAGTTTGACATTTAGAAGGATTCAGTTTAAGACCGTTAGACTCAGACCACTTAATGACTCTCAAAAGAAAGCTATTTATTTTGGTACAATTTAGCTGGGAGTTAACAGCCAGTGAAACTGTAATATCATCAGCGTACTTCACAAAGTTTATTTTATCAGTGTATTGTTTTGTTCGTTTTTCTGATATGGTATTATTAGGATAATGAGGGAAAGAATCTATCTTGCTGACAGCGGTTTCAAATCCTCATGTGACTCCATTATATATGAGAGTCAGGCTTTAAGCATAGCGTTCGTAATTAGGTTTGACTGAAATACTGTGAAAAATTTATTCTTTGATGATAACAGTTACGTTTTCATTGGGCCGAATTCTTTCAATGAGTTGACATTTCTGATTTCTCTGTATGCACTTAGCTTTGAAAGTCAGCTAACTGTAATGGATCCAAGTTTATGTTCACTGTTGATTTTCATGGGATGTATCTGGAGCCCGAATGAATTTCACACCCTCATTGAACATCAAAGTTATACTTTCTCATTTAGACACTGAAATATCACTAATGATCCAAGAGTATATTAATTTGCGGCTATTACTGTTAACCTTCACTTATTACCGTGGTCTGAAGCTACAGATTAATTCGATTATAAGTAAGTACAACGGTCGTGTATGAATGACAATATAGTTCTAGACAAGGCTGGCACCGTCCTCCTTTAGCTTATTTGCATACAGATAAAAGTAAAAATTGAACTGAGTGCATTCAGTACAGTGTTATAACGATCACGAGCTTTCCGATGTAAGAGAACGCAAGCATTTCAATTAATCAATTTATTTTACTGCAGTACATCTGTTAGGATAGTACGTAAAATTTATGCGTAGATCTCAAGAAACCGAACTGACGATTTCATTCCCCCAATCTTGCACCTATATTCACAGCTGTTTGTGAATTCGCGTTAATTTCATTTTTGTTTGTAATTTAGAAGTCAGTTTTGTTTTAATGCATTAGTTTATTATGAATTATTTTTGTTAATTTGTCATTAATTTGCAATTAATTTGTTATAAGTCTGTCATTAATTTGTTATTGAAATTGTTAACGTGTAATTATGTAGTGAGTTAGTTCTCAGTCTGTCAGCATTTGTCTAAAAGTGGGAAAAGAAATATGAGTAGATTTATTAAGTAAAGCTTATTGCATGCAGTAATTTCTTGACTATATTTGATTCTATTTCACAAAATGTTTGTTGGTTATATAAATTAATGGAGAAACTTTTGGAATTAAAAATTAATGACCATTTAATTACTATTATTTCATGCATTTTGTCATTTGATGCCAGAAGTATTTGAGATTCACTCCTATGAATTTATGAATTTAGTAACTTGTTATCAGCAGTCTTCGCAGATTAGTGCGATGCATTTTTTGAAACTTGGATATGATTTAACTTTTCTTCGTTCCGTTTACCTAATCCAAAAATGTTGAATCAAAGACTATCACGACGATGCACACAGATTTATTAAGATTCTAGATGCTCTGTATTTGGGTTTTTCATGAATTGGAGAAACAAATCAGGTATATGACGTATACTGATTTGCTGCTTAAAGGTTGGTAAGAAACACTGTTTTATTGTATTGAAGTTTTGTAAAGGTGTACTTAAGGAAACAATTTTAAGGGTTTTATTCAACATCTAAAGATTATCTTCAATCATGACGACATATATTCCTTCATTTTAGGGGAAAAATGCTACACTAACTATTTTTGCATTTCACATCGAACCACCCCTAGACCTGTTGTCTTTAATGTCGTCTCGTAGACCACAGCAACTGTGGAATTACGAACAGTATATAATTTTTCTCTAAAATATTAAAAAAACAACTAAAAAAGCAATAATAAAAATAAACAAAAAATATTTAACAATAAAAATTTTGAAAAGCGTTATTAGAAGACGGAGATTATCTGAAAAATGTGATGTATTTGCGCTATACATTTCGAACAATCTGACCACACATTCACTTGTCAAGTCGATATATTTAATGAAGTGGTAAAATTAAACAAAGTGACGAAAAGGATTTAAGAATGATTAACACAACGTTTGGTAGTCCAATCAAATAAGGATTACCAAGGTAGGTTAAGAGTAATTATAAACTCTTTTTGAACACACAGGGGAGGGTGGCTTAAGTTTATGAATAGCTATAGCCTCAGCATATTTCAATAAGCGCCCTTGACCGTTTTTATAGATGACCTTAAAGGCTGAGCTGAAATCTTATGGTTTATCTCGATTAGGTGTTTAGCTATAGACGAAGTTGTTAGTCTGACACCTGCATCTATTGGTTTTTCATAATTCGTTTGTTTTTCTAAACATTTCGGGATATGCTCTCCCACCCTCACATGCAAAGCGCGATTACTTCTTTCTATGTATCTGTGACCCCACACACACACGAAAATTGGTAAATAGTGTGGGATGTGACAATCACTTTTGCACTTTTGAGGTGTGCAGTGGAGCATATTTTTAGCTTTTTCGACAATTACAAGCTGGGTTGCATAATAGGTTCTACGAATGACCGAATTCAACCTTTGTCTCAAAATCTTACTGTTTATTTACCCGTTATATGGTGATTTGATGAAAACATTTTCCTAAGGGGGGGTATAGATCGTAGGTTTAGAGACTAACTGACTTCTACACATGTTTAAGAACTCGTTATTCACTAATGTACCTTTGATCAAAACAGTTGGCATTTTGTGTGATTACATTTCCAATAACAATTTTTTCATCCTGTTCCCTAAATCTTAATAAAGGGATTGATTACTGCTGTGTACTGACAATGTTAGGTTTACATTTGAAGGCGATTGTTTCTCCCAAGTTGATGGTGTTGCTATGGGAAGTTCGTTAGGGCTTTTTTTAGCAGATATATATGTCGTACATTGAGAATTTATCGGAGGATTTAATGGAAAATGTGTCACTTTATAGAAGGTATGCAGATGACATTGTAACCATCAGTGATAAGTCTTGTTCCGCCACCTCAGTTTTAAGTCGAATGAATGACGTTTGGCAAAATCATATTTAAAAAATACTCAAAAAATAAACAAAATAGTTGTACTGTACAGTTATGTGGAACACCACATATTTTTACGCATTAAAGTGTCACTATTATGCTCTTAATTATAATTCGCTCAATCTATTTTCACAGACTTTACTGTGTTCACTCGGATTTATGCCCTGGTGAAACTTATGTATTTTGTGAGCCGTACTTGTAATTATTTTTCTCCACTTTCGTTATTCAGCTAGCAACATTTTTTAAAATAATTGTAACTACTCATTGATATTGGTTATTTCCACACTTTCCTCTGTAACTTTCATAAATTTCCGTAATATTAACAATTTCCTTTGTTGTATTTCAATCTGATGTATTACTTTCATATTACAACGTTTTTTCTCGCATCTATTCAGCCTAAGCTTTTGCAATACCTTCATGCCGATTTTGAAATCTTAACGTCTTCTCTCATTCTTCTTTTCTGTTTCTGTTACCTTGTTCCTTCTAATCGCTGTGATTTGTTGCCTTTAGTATCACTCTTAGTTGCTGTTGAAGTTGAAGAGAGGTGGAGCATTAGTTTAAGGCGCAACTTAGACATAATGAGTCACCTTTCCACTATGACAGCCAGAGCAACGGAGGTATACCATCAGACCTCCACATACCTAAACCCGTATCAGTACGGAGTAAAAAATAAAAAAATGAAAATGAAATATTAAAGAAAGAAATGAATAAAAATAAAAGATATAAAAAAGTTAAAAAACACAACACAACAACTCAGAAGTCTGCAATCGCAATAAGGCACCAGCGTCATTTCTTCTTATATTTCACCTTATTCCACTAACCATGTATATAGTGCCTTTCATTTACCTTAACCATTTTCTTTGCATTCACATTTTTTTATTACTATCTTCAATCTTCCTTGTTCATTCAATGTTATTGTACAAAGCCCTACTCTCAGCTCACTACTTTTGTGTACCGAAGTTTGTAGGTGTCCCACCAACCTTCTAAATAGGGATAACCTGTAGTGCACCTTGAACGTTTGAATTTTTGTTTTAACGCATTCATCCACTTTTGGCTCCACACCATCGTTTGCTTTCCGACGTGACTGCACACACATGGTTCGCTCTCTTGTTGTGCTATCATTCAGCTCACTCTTCAAGCTTACTACCCAGTCGAGGCACCAGATAAATTGTATAATATCTTTATTTATAAAAATTGATATTTCATTTGTGTTAAATACAACTCCCTTTAAGTCACATTTCCCCTCTCAAGTCTATCTACTTTGATTTCATTAGTCAGTACTTAGACGCTAGGTAGAGTACTTATAAGGATATTAAGTGGTGACGTATTTAGTAAGTGTGATTATTGGAGGTCTATCTTAAGTATAACCCAACACTTATGGACCCTTGCCTCCATTATTGACTTAGTATGGTTTAGAAGAAACTTCGGAACTTATTTGATAAAATATTTAACTTGTTAAAACAGAACATTCACAAATGTGTAAAATTTGCTTGGCAAATTAAAAGAAAATGAGGGTAAATAATTAGTGTTCGATTCACTTGTGCTTTCTTAAATATGATGCGTCAATATTTGATAGATATTAACAATATAATACTATTGTGCTTCCAGTATTAACTTTGAAACATTAGAGTAACCGTACGTTGTTTTGTAGATATGAGATATCATTTTTAGCAGTTATATTTCTTAGATCGGAGGCTGGAATCTAATGTGGTCCTAACTAATTCAGACCCGATAGTGAGTTGAACTTTCTATTATTATTATTATTATTCCACCCTTGGTTAGCTAGTGGAACATAGGGCTTCAACTGCACGTCTCCACTTGCTTCTGTCTTCTGCTGTATTTTTCACTTGCATCCATGTTAGTCCATACTGTTTCAGTTCCTGTTCACACGATCTCCTCCATGTCACCCTTGGACGTCCCACTCACCACTTCCCTTTCGGGTTCCACTCGAGCTGTGGCCTGACGCGCGATGTCACCCAACGGCCTCCTCAGCGAGTGTCCAATCCATCTCCACTTTCTCCTGCATATTTGTTGGGCGATTGGTTCTTGTTTTGTCTATTCCCATAGTTTCTTGTTGGTGATTCTTTCCGGCCATCTGATCTTCAGTATAGAGCGAAGACAGTTGTTGATAAAGGTCTGCAACAGGTTGTTGGAAATATTCTTTGTGACACACTGGCCAAGTTTCTGATCCATATAGAAGAACTGACTTGACTTTTGTATTGAAAATCCGAATTTTGTTGTTGATGCTGAGTGACGAAGGTTTCTAGATTGGTTTCAGGTTGATGAATGTGTTTCTCGCCTTCTCGATTCTAGATTTGACATCTTCGTCCGTTCCTCCTGTAGTTTAGACAATCCTCCCTAGATAAGTGAATGAAGTAACCTCTTTCAAATCCCTCCCGTTGGTGGTTATGTGCGCTGGATGTTGCTGCTGTTGTTATTGTTGGTTGGTTATTTTCATAACCTCTGTCTTGTCTATGTTTACCTGGAGTCCTCTCTTTGCTGCTTCTTCGACCAGTTTATCGGTTTTCGCTTTTAAGTTTTCGATCTTGTGTGACATCAAACATAAATCATCCGCGAAATCTTTACAAGATAACTATGCCCTATTGACTAGTAAATAATATCTCATCGACATATAGGTTAGTTCCGTCTCACCAGTTAAGTATAAAACCAAATGACTATGTTGCTATTTAAATACGAGTAAAAATAAATTTGTACAGTTTAACTTCATGGTTAGACAAAAGTCAAATCTATTTTTGGAATCATATTTCAGTCGTTTAACAATATGAACAAACCTATTCTTTGAAGATTTCATGTTAGTTTTGATGATATGGTAAAGAAGCCTAAATATATGTCTATACACACCCGTCTGAGGAGCTTTTCCCTTACAAGAATTGGTTGTTTTGTATTCTTTTCAGATTTTTCATAAAATAAAGAACGTACTTGAATAGCTTCAATGGAATTTGTAATATACTGTCCAGAGTAAGTGAAACGTTTTACTTGAAATTTCTACTAATCAAACGAATTATCATACTGCTGAATGTCGTAATTTTGAGAATAATCTGAAAGCTGCATTGTGTGCCATTTCAATGTTCACTGCAAACAAAGTAATTAAAAAATTGTTGTGATATGATTTTTAAACAGATATTACTTCTGTCTAGATACTTGAGTTTTCGTCTCAAAACCACATTATACTTCCTGTCAAAATAAGGTGTACATCGATGAATTATTTCTGCTACGTAGTTAATCAATTTCGATTATATCTTAATCATTCTACAATTCTTTGTTTACATTCTCATCTCCTTCGATGCTAAAGAATTCCATGTTTTGCGTTTAAAGTGTCATACAACTATTATTTTTGTTGCCAAATTACTTTTAAAGGCCCTATCATCACCCAGAATTTTTTTTGAAACTTATCACCATATCTGATTCAGTTTTAGATTTTCCCGTCGATTGATTGAACCTAAGTGCTCGGTCTCAGGTTGACATGTCGGCTTCCTCACTCACTGGGGAATGCAGGCACATCCAGATGACGAGTCCTAAACAAAACGAAATACTCATCCTGGATTCAACTGCTAGTCACCATCCACCAATTAAATTTTATTACTGTGTGTTTGACTATCGGATATGTTTGTGCCTCCTTTATAGAAATAATAAAGGTCTTTTATGCTACATGCAGTTGGGGGAAGCACGGGAAATAAATTCTTTTTATTTGCCTATCGTATCTTTCTCAGGGTGTTTACATTTTACTAAATGAAACATGTAGACTATCGGACATACACAATCTTTGACTAAGTTAACTCTATCAGCTGCCCACGAAAAATAATAAGGAATTCTAAATGTAGGATCACTGAGAGAAGCGCTTGAAGTGAGATTTGAAATAGGTCACTTCCTTTATTTACCTAGGAAACATTGTTTCAACTGCAGGCGGAACAGGTGAAGATGTCGAAGAAGGCCAGAATGGAAAAGGCAAGATAATCCTTCATCGACCTGAAACTGATGTGGAAATCCTCTGCACTCAGCCAGGATTGAGAAGAAGATCTGGATTTTCAGCACAAATGTGAAGTCAGTAATTTTCCGTACGGGTCAGAAATTTTGTGTGTCACGGAAGATATTTCCAACAAGTTTCAAACTCTTAACAACAGGCGTCTAATGACATCGGGCGCATTGCAGGCTATCGCTTAAGTTGAATCCAAATGTGAAGCGACAAGTGAGTCGACGGAGCGAGGATGACATGGAGGAGGTCGTCTTTAGTGAAAATGAGAGATCATGGTCAATCGTGGACCCAGCTGAAGTGGACAGCAGGAAATAGAACAGATTGGAGATATGTTGTTGAAACCCTATGTTTCACTCGTAACTCAAGGGAGTAATAATAATATTAATTGCAGGATAAACATACTTCCAAGAGTTATTAGATGGTATAGAAATAAGAGATGTGCACAATGTTTTTATTTAAATCTTCACTTTTGAAGAGTGGAAATCAGAAAATCAGTAATTTATGGAGATTTTAAATACAATTTTTCTGTGCCTGCTTGTCTGACGAAATTAGTTTAACATCTTGAGATTCTTTTTTACCGAGTAAACTTAACCTCGACTACTGGGATAATACAGAAAATATCCGCATTCGAACATTAATAGACAGAAGATCAGTAGTTCAGCTAAGAGTCTCTTTTCGGCGAATTCATTTTCATAGCTGTGCAGTCGCAAATATATATGGCTGTTTTGTATGTGTGTGTGCAATAAATTTGCCAAAGGAAAATACAATTAGTAAGTTAAGATGAATTGGATGTTGATATAAGAGGGCAGTAACAAAAGTGATGGGTTGTCACAAACGATTGTTAAAGAAGAATTACGTAGTAACATGAATGGTTTGATGAAAGAGTTTTACTCAGAGTGTACATGTAAACAAAAATAACATACGGAATTACGGAAGAGTTTTCAGTAGTTAGAAAAATAAGCATACAAACAAAAGTTAAGTGAAATCAACAGAGATAGTAGAAGTGGCTGAATAATTTTTTTTGGTATGCATAGTTGTGGTTCTTTCAACTGAATGGCTAGGGCTTCTGCAGTGCGAAGAACACGGAAACGTATTGTATTTGGCAGGTAGTTTCTCACTTTGCAGATTGCTTTGAAAGAGGCGTGTGTTGAGATGGAATGACCAGTGGTGCCGAAATGTTCGATTATGATGTTTTCAAATTTGTTTACTTGTTCGTTTCAATGTCTCAGACTTATATAAATATAAACTTTACATAAATGTGCTACTACTTTGATAACAGAAATGTAGGCATCAGAGTTTAGAGCGGCGAGTTTTGACTGTGGTGTATAAAACATCGGTTTTCCCAACAATGTGCATAAGATACCAAGTGCACCAGTATTTGCAGACAAGCTGTCAATAAAGCATCATGTAAAGTATCATTAGGTATATTACGGTGAATTCTGTCTATTCTAAACGAAAGTTTGATTATTGATGATTAACAAAAAGCTTGTTTAGTAGAGTAATACCCCGTTACTGGAGAATTGACGTATAGTGTGTGATTTATTCCTAACAACCTCGCATATTTTCCCAGTTCACCTGTCTAATGCGCCATCCTGAGCTCCGATAAACAAGGAAGGTTGGGTGTAAAACCAGTCACTATCCTCCAGAAAATCAATTTAATAACTACTTGAACGCACAGACAACATATAAAAAGTAAGCCAAACGTTCTCTGGGACAGAAGAGGTGAAATAACACGGGCTGTTGAAAGTCTTCGGGAATTCAGTCAGCCAATGTATCTTCTTCGTAAGAAAAGGCTGCTTGGATTGCAAAAGTAATGAGAAGATATAGTATAGAAGATGGAATGGATATGGGTTCTCCGAATTGTTAACTGGAGAGTCAGTAATGTACTCCAATCAGCCTAGCTGCAGCCTCGAACACATTGTGGGAATGAGTATCATGAAGTTACGCAGTGAGAACCAATCTCTATCACAGGACAGTTACATCAGAAGGAAGGGAAGCTGCAATAAATCCACTGTTACCTGCCTACAAACAACAGAGAACAAGAAAAGAAGGAGGAATTCTACATGCAGCTGTAGACAGTGTTGCCCAAGACTCCATATTGTGACATTAGTCTTAATAGGTGATATTATTGTCAAACTGGAAGCATACAACATAATAATAAAACTCATCGCGGGTTTACTGAATGAATGAGAACGGAGAACTCTTCTCAGACCTCTATGCACTCTGTGATTTGGTGATTAAAGGTTATGATAATAAAAGACCATTTCCTGACTCCTGATCGAAAGCTGTTTATCTTTGTACAGTTTTCCTGGGAGTTCACAGACATTGAAACAGTTCATCTCATCAGAGTGAGGCAAGTCATGGAAGATGAAAGAAAACAAAACAATAGAAAGAACAGTGCCCTTGAGGGATACCAATTTCAGCAAGCAATGAAGCGGACAACCTCCATTGACATAGAGTGTACTGCCTTCTTCCTCAGAAATAAGAATACACAATTCATAACCCAACACTCAGTTTGAGTTTCAGCAAGCTTATTTGACAAAACATCCCTAGGTGCTGAGTCGAAAGCAGATGTGTAATCTAGGAAAGTGCAGTGAATAAATTTAGCTCCTTGTCAAAACTGGAGACAACGTTATGATGCAAGACTGTAGCCGCATCTTAAGTACTTCTACTGTGTTTATAGGCGAATAGTTTGGCATCGTTAAAGGTTTTAAGTGAAGTTTCAAGATTGAGAAAGGTGACGTTTCCGTAGTTTTCGCAAAAGGAGAGGTTTTGGCGACATTTCTAAATTTAAAACATGTTCTAGTAGATGACTTGGGTATAGGTACAATTTTAATGTCCTTCCAAATGCCTGGCAAGACATTTCTGGAGGAAGATTCATTAAATATGTCCATGAGAGGTTAACAGGATATCTAAACACTTTTTAAGAATAACACTAGTCATGCTACCTGGACATGAAGGGTTCAGAGACCAGAGACACTTTAGAACCTTATTGAATTGAAACCAGGAAAACAACTTTCAATAACAATTGTGACACTAGAAAGTTTGGCATTTGAGGAAGAATGTATGAAAGACTTGTTTACTGTACACATATCAAATGAGTAAGGAATACTATTCATCTGCTTACGACCAGTATAAGGTTTCCATATATAAGAAGCATTTTTACAGGTTATAAATTTCTGTTTATAAATTGAATCAAAGCCGTGCATTTCAAACTTGATTAGGATGTTAATTCCTTTCACATCAATGTTATCCTTCATATTACATAATATTTCCTTTTCCCTGCGAAGACTATTAAGTTGAGGGGAGGAGAAACGGCCAAATCTGATAAAGAGTGTTTCTCTGGGACAAAAGGTGTCAAGACAAAATTTGAGATAACATGTAATATGAGAGATAGTGTCATCAAGAGAGTCTTCATCAAACAAGTCCCACCTTGTGTCTTTGAGCATGCTCCTAAGATTCTGAACATTCTCCTTAGAGTAACATCCATGTAAATTTTTCTTGGACAAGTGTGAAAAGGTTCTCTTCTGTTACTTTCCATAAATTATGAGTAAAACTCATAAAATACAATGATCTGAGTTAAAAAGTAAGGCTCTTTTAAGAGCTTCTTATATTCCGCAGTTATTTCTAAAAACAAGATCAATAGAAGTATCTAGTCAGGTGGGAAAGTTGACGACATTTTCGTGACCTAGCACTGTAAGAAGACTGCAGTCATGAGAATTAAAATCACCTATCACTGCTGACAATGAGTTACCAAAAGAGGTGGCAGCGAAAATAGTGAATTCATCCACAAGCATAGATAGTTTGAAGTACCACAACAGTGTGTGATATAAATGTTCGTGATAAAAGTGAAGCTGTACTTAGCCAGGTGTTTAAGTCGACATTTGACAGTTATACAGTCAATATTATCATTTGAGAATTGAAAGCAGACGTTAATGGCAACAGACCACTGAGAATTAATAAAAGTAGCAATAGCACCATTAAATGCGTCCGTCTTATCTGCACATAGTGAGATGATATAGGGAGATTTAATTATCATCATTTGAATCATGGAGTCGCGTTTCTTAGAGCATTATATTACTTAAATTATATAATTATATAATTAAATTATAATTATATAATTAAATTACATAAATTATTATAAATTATATAAATTATTTAAATTAATCCCAGCGTGTTAAGAAAATCAAAGCAAGATTTTCTGAATGTTTCACTGTGTAAGCCACAGCTTCTTCATTAGATGTTTTCGGATTTTTTCAGAATGAATCAGTGTGACTCGGTACTCAAATTATTCCAGGAAGTTCGTAGCACCTACGACCTGGAAACCAATAATCTACTCAATTGTATTACGTCGTCCAATTTACTTAATCAATTTTATTTTATTTTCTACCTAATTAACATTTTTTTCCAAGCCAAATAATACTTACTTTACCTAATTATCTAAATTTTATAAAGACATCCTCACTGTAACCATCAGAGCAAAGCAGGGAACATTAAGTAGCACCATCAGGCTAACATGTCAGGAAGAACACTGGAAGTCTCTGAATATGATGTTTAAAGAATTAAGTATGGCCATTTTAGGATGGAAGAAAAATAGGCAAGACATGGAATGTCTCTGTGCGGATAAGCGAAAGCCAATAGAGGAGAGAAGAATGGTGAAACAGAAGACGAACCAATGTAAAGATGGACAAAAGAAGGAAAAACCGAGTTCAATGTACAACGCATTGAATAAAGAAGCAAAGAAAAGTGCTAGGAAAAACAAGAGACTATTCTACAATACACTGACAACTGAAGCGGAACAGGTCAAAGGTAATCGAGATCTCTGAATACTATGTGAAATAATCAGGTCTCTACCATGGAAGATATCAACACAGATGGAACCAATGAAAGATAGTCAAGGTAACGTAATACCGAAGAGGAGAGACAAATAAATCAATGGGCTGATTACTTAAAAGGACTTTTGAATCAGCCATCACCTACAACTCGTCCAGAAACATCAAGAACAGCTATAGTTATACCTTTCAAGTTATTCAGTGTAATAGAACTTCTTCCCTTAGGGTAAGTAGTGAATTTTGGCTATTGATGTTACCACTGACTTAAACCGTTGTTTGAAGGTGGTCAAAAGCAGTAGATTCGTTCGACTATAAGTACCTGTAAATGTCTTTTTTGAATGAAAATACAGTTTTAGATAAGACTGTAACTAACTTCAGTTTCTATGTATTCAGATGAAACCACAACCTAAACTAATGCATTTAGCACAATGTTATTATCATCACTGACTTTACAATATAACAATTTGTTGCTGCGAGATAACACATGCATTACTGAGGTAGAATTGTTGGGATTCAAAGTAAAAGTTATTTACAGAACTCAAGAAACTGAAAAGGCGATTTCATTTCTCGTAATTTGGCACTTGTATTCACAGCTGTTTGCGAAATCGAATTAATGTGGTTTTGGTTTATAATTTAGAAGTCCGTTGTGTGTGAATGCATTCATTTATTATTAAATTGCTGTTAATTTGTTATGTGGTTAACTATTAATTTGTCGTTATGTTGTCGTTAATTTGTTACTGTAAGTTTTAACATGTTATGACATGGTGAGTCAGTTGTTAGTTGGTCGGCATTCATCTGAAAACGGAAAAGGAGCAACAATAAATTCATTAAGAAAAGCGTATTCTATACAGTAAGGTTGTATAGTATGCATTTGATTCTGTTGTAAGAAAAAGCTAGTTAGGGATCTCAATTAATGGAAAAACTTAGAATTAAAAAGTGGTCTCTATTCGATTGTCATTCATTGTCATAAATTCATCGTTAGCTTGCTTCGGACATTGCATTTTGCACGAGAATCATTTAAAATGCATTCCTACGAATTGTTTTGACAAAGAATTTACCGACTTGTTATTAGGAATCGTGACTGATTTAATGCAGTTAATATTTTGAAACCTGGGTTTTATTTAAATACCTTTTATTCTTCCTGTCTCTGCACAATCTGTTTACTTGTCTCTATAATGCTGAGTGGAAAATTAACATATGTTTAAAACTTGGGCTATATCACATACTCAGTGAAAGAGTATTATTTACTGAATCACGTTTCGAACACAGGTTATCGTCTACAGTCATTTAAGTTTTAACCAAACAACTTCGAAACTTGATTTTTATGGTTGTTTTTATTCCGTCCAATTTGTCGTCGTAGGGGTAGTAAAATTTTCCGAATTTCTGGGACTGGTATTGAATTATTCCTATAACACACATGATTCGATAATTAAAGCTTCTGTTATCAATATCTCCTTCCAACCGTTTTTACTAGATTTTTAAACTGTCATCTTATCCCATCCTAATGTATGTTTGCGTGTAGCTGCCTGTATTGCTATTGCTGAACTATTCTCTACATTTCTTGTCTCATTTGGATCAACTAATCTAGATTTTGCTGCTAATTTTTTAAACTCGGCTAGTCTAACTGCACCTGTTTGACTACTATGACCGGTGTATTTCACATGAAAATCATGACAGGGTATTATATAAACTAAACTGCTTTGTTTAATTGGCTGCACAGGATCCTTTAACCGACAAAGCTTGTTTCTAATTGAGTTTGTGTGTTTGATGCCACTTTTTTTGCCTGTCTTATAATCCTGTGTAAGGTTTCCGAGGTTTCTTCTTTGTACGGAAGTACTACTGATCATTTATATTCTATATTGTTATTGTTGTCTTGCACATGTTTGGCATGCATGTCATCATTAATGTTATTATTATTATTATCATTACCACTAACACTACTTTCATTATTTATTTTATTTTTACATTTCTCTACTTACTTCCTGAATAATTTATCAAGGTGATTACTGAGTTTCAAAGCTACGAATATATGCCCCACTACCTGTCTTAGATTTTTCTTGGTACTTCTTAGTTTTTCTGCCTTACAGTCACTTAAAAATTTCACCAGTGTCATTCTGACTGACATAGGCTGGGATGGCTGGAAATCAAAATCTAAAAGATAAGATAAAGTGGTAGATGGAGGTCAGGTATTTTAACGGAGCAAAAACGCTTAGCAAAATTTAGACAAGCATACACCATAAAGATAAGAATTTGCCAAAAATGCTCAGCTACATGGAGTTACACAAAGCCGAATAATAGGATAGGACAAAATGAAAGTCCAAAAATCTAATATTAGAGCGTTGGGAGAGAAAGTGATACCTGAAATTTCACTTATCGATATGTGGAATAGAAATGATTCAACATCCATCCCGTTCATTTGGAAAATTATGCTACCACTGCGACAAGTGAGAAGGAAGAAAGAAAACTATGAAAATCAAGCTTCGAAGTTGTCTGGTTACAACTGAAATGACTGTGGACAATAACTTGTGTTCGAAACGTCATCCAGTACATAATACTGTTTCACTGTGTGATAAACCTAATAAAAAAATATTCGTATGAGCGTAAAATTGTCACATTGATTCTTACACATTTATCAAGTGTCTAGATACTCTGAATTTATATTTTTTATCATTCGAGTTGGAAAATCTGGTATATGTTTATATCATATGTCGGGTTACTACTTAACTAAAGCTTCGTTACAGCAGTATATTTTATACTGTATTTTTTTGTATGCGTATGCATATAGGCACTTCAGACTGTTTTGAATATCCCGCCTATTTTTTGTTTTTTTGTTGCTGTTACTCTATCCATACTTTTCATTTTTAATGAGTTGTCTCCTTTTCGAATACAGAATGTTGCTTCTATTTAACATGTTTTAGGATAAATCAAACAATTTTATCCAACGTATACATGTTTAGTCTAGTATTTCAGTTTATGATTTGAAAAGTGGATATTTGCTTTCATTATTGACGAAGTACGGGTTAGCAAGATTTTCTGAATAGATATAATAAATAATACTTACCTTCTTTAAGCATACGTCCCAAGTTGGCTTTGTAAAATAAAACGATGAAGGTGAATAATTAGTGTGCAGCTGACTTATGTTTTCTTTTTTCATAAAGTTTGAATATTTGATAGATATTAACAGCAAAATACTATTTTATTTTAAACAATAACTCTGAAACATGAGGATATCCCTGCGTTATTCTGTAAGTCTTAGGTATTATTTTAGTAATTTATTTTCAATTGAAGAAGCCAGGAGTCGAATACGGTTTTAACTACTTCAACCTTGGTTAGTTATTTATATCTTTGGTGTTTAAACAATACCTTTACCTTAAAGACTGGTTTGTAAGATCTCATTTCCAAGATGGCGATATCTGTCTAACCATCTAACTAACCAACTCAGTGTTTACGCTACTGTTTGAATACAATTTCACCAGTCGTATCTACCAATATGTACAAATTTACAAAGTGTAACTTAACAGGCACACATAAGTCAAACCCAGCTAAACAAACATATTTCAGTAGCTTTCCAGCATGAAAAAACCTCTTTTAAGAATTTCATACTATTTTGACTTTGTAGTAGTGCAGTTTCGATTCATGTCGATCAACATCCATCTAAAAGCCTTTTTCCTTTCAATTCTAGATACCCTTATATTTCCTTCAATTTTTTCATAAAATAGAGAACGTACCTGCATCTCTTTAATAGTATTCGCAACATAATAAATCGTTTACTTAGCATGGTTAATAATCAAATGAGTTATTATATTTCAACTAATGTGTTCCACAACTTTGAGAATACTCAGAAACCCATATTTTCTATTATTTCAATGTTCAGTGCAAACAGAGTATTCAACAACAAACAGGTTCTACTTCTGTTTATAGATACTTCAGATTTTGTTTCAAAACGGATTTGTGCTTTTTGTCTAAGTAGGACGCACATCGCTGACTTACGCCGTTTAGAAAGTTAAAACAACGTTGAGTGTAGAACTAATTATTCGCCAGACCAATGTTTACATTTTCCTTCACTTTGATTCCATTAAATACTACGGTTTAACTTCTGAAGTATCACATAGTTATTGTTTCATTTACCTGATAGAACGTTTTAAAAGACTCCCTTAATACTCGAAATTTCATATAAAATTTTTAATTGTATGTCTGAAAAGTAATTTATTGAATTTGCAGTGTATTAGTGTTGTTTGTGATTTCATCACAACAGTTAACGCTTTTCATGCCTAATGCATTTAGAGGAACAGTGTGAAGTAAGTCTGTTTTATCCAGGTTTATGAAGGACATCTTTGTCACTGTTTTAACTGTACTAACTGAAACATATGGACTATTAAATGTCCGCAGTCTTTGTCTAATTATGAAGAAGACAACTAAATCGACTGTCAAAGAAAAATAATGATGAATTTCAATGGTAAGATGGACATACTTCCAAGAGTTCTGCCACAGGGAAGAAATAAAAGATGTACGCAATATTTATAGTTAAAGTTTCGGTTATCCGGAGTAAAATAATCACTGAGTCAGTAATTTAGTGAGTCTGTGACTGCTGTTTTACCGCTCTTGTAGATGTTTGATACTAATAGTTTCATTTCCTGATATACCACTTTACCAACTTTAAATTCTGAAATAATATACATGACTTCATTTTGGATTTATATTCTGTGACTTTAAAATTTGTAGATCCGTTCTCGAATTAAAAAGGTATATTGTGAGTACAGTATGCAACTGTGACTATCACAGATCTAATGTTGTAAAATCTTTTTGTCATTTTTTCAATGACAAGCGCTACTAATGTGATTGTATTATTGAAGTACTAGATTGCAACAGTGGCTTCATTTCTTTTGTTTAACAAGTATGCACGAATGAATCGACTGTGATTGCAAATACGCAATGTGTCTGCGTGCAAGTAAATGACTCTACTACTCTTAACGGCTTTCACGATTAATTGAACGCATTTACAAAGTCAAAAGATATGTCACTTAGTATTCACTCATCGAGAAAGTTGTAGGCAACCAAAGATGCAAATTTGACAATTACTGAACAACTACAAGTTATTTACGAATAACATGTCACTTGCCGGCAAACGTTACGTAAACTTATGGTAGAGAGGCTGTGTAGATGATGCTGTTGAGTAAAAGTTGGATTTCCATATACTGAAAGCGTTGATACTCAATTGTTCAATAAACCCGAATATCCAATTTAGATACTGTTGAAGTGTTTTTCACGGGACTCATCTTTGTTTCTCACTTACATTGTCTTACAAAACATGCACAAGTTCAGAGAATCATCAGAAGAAATGTCATGAAATCAATTTCATGAATCGCATAGCCTACTATTGCCAATGATTTTCCTGATTGCAGATTGGATAATGCGACAAACAGCAAGCAATAAGGAAACAAGGATAAAAATGGACTCCCACAAAAAAATTGGAGGATCTGAACTTCACCGATGATATATGTCAGATTTCCCACAAACTGGAAGACATGCAGGCGAAAAGCAACAAGTTGGCAGAAGAAGCATCAAAGATAGGACTTCAGGTGAACATAGAGAAAACAGAGGTGAAGAGTCTTGGGCAACACCACCAACAATAACAACAACAGACAACAATCAGCATAAATGGGAGGAACCTGAAAGAAACTACCTACTTTACCTACCCGGGAAGCATTGTTTCAACTACAGGCGGAACTGACGAGGATATCAAAGCAAGAATCGAGAAAGCAAGACAAGCTTTCACTACTCTCAAGTCTGTGTGGAGGTCAACAGCACTCAGCATGAAAATGAGAATAAGATCCGGATTTTCAACTCCAATGTGAATTCAGTGCTACCAACTATACGGATCAGAGACTTGTTGCGTCATAAAGAGTATCTCAAACAAACTACATACCTTCATTAGCAGATGTCTTCGCTCAATACTCAAGATCAGATAGCCAAGAAAGATCAGCAATAGGGATCTCTGGGAGGGAAAAAACCAGGGACCGATTGTGAAACAAATAAAAGGAAGAAATGGAGATGAATTGGCCATACTCTGAGGAAACCATCAAGTGACATCACTAGAAAAGCCCTTGAGTGGAACCCGAAAGGGAAGCGGCGAGCTGGTCGTCAGTACAAGGGTGACTTGAAGGAGGTCATGTGAAGAGGAGATGAAAACGTGTAGGCAGACTTGGAGCCAGGTGAAGACTCTAGCAGAGGACCGAACGCAATGGAGACGCACGGCTGAAGCCCTATGTTCCTCTAGGAATTAAAGAATACAATAATAATAGCTGTGTTCATTTATTTATAGCAAGCTACAATTTTTGAGAGTGAATTATAACTTACTATAACCAGCTGTAGAGTGAATATCCACATATTAGTCTTCAGATGCTGAATATGAATAGAATTTATACGTAAAGAATTCGATATTCTAGTAATGCCATTATCT
>OX235271.1:208759399-208794168 GCA_944472155.2 Trichobilharzia szidati
CTCCTACACAAAATAAGCCAGGTAGGTATTGGCAACCCACTTCTGTCATGGTTGAAGGACTACCCAACTGAAAGGCAATTTTTCCCTAAGGTCAATCGAGCCCGATCATCTTGGCACAGCTCATCATTAGGAGTGTCACAGGTTCTATCCTAGGACCACTGATGTTTTTGATTTTTATCAATGATCTACCATGTCGTCTAAACTGCCCGACTCTTCTATACACTGATGATGTAAAGATATGGAGGGCGATAAAGTGCCTGGAGGACTCAGATAGGCTACAGGAAGATCCAAACCTTTCGGAAGACTGGGCGGTGGCCAGTGGTATGACTTTCAACCTGAAAAAGTGCAAAGTAGTGAAGTTATGCACCTGGAGACTGCAGAATTCAAGTTACACCCCGTGCAATGAAAGCTTGTCTTGCACAACGTCAGAACGCAACTTAGGTCTGGTTCTAACGGAGAAAACGGACAGAAGGATAAATTACACGGGGGATGTAGCGAGGGCAAATGCGGTCATACACTTTGCACATAGACAGTTAGGTGTACTCAATCCTGAGCTCTTTCTAAGGTTGTGCAAAACATACGTCAGACCGCACCTTGAAGTGCATAATATTATTGCACCCACACTGCTTAGAAGAGACGCCAACCTCTTGGAAAGAGTCCAACGACGGGCAACAAAAGGAGTGGTTGGTCTCCGAAATAAACCATGTGATGAAAGGCTGAAGAAATTAGGCCTATTCACACTTAGCTACCGTCGTCTTATTTATTTACTGCCCACAAAATAACAAATGACCAGAATCACCCAAACAAAGGTGTTCTGCCATTGAGTGGGTATAGGCTCCCTCGTGGAAATCCCAGAAGGATGGCTCACCAGAGGCCAAGGACCCGGTTGCGCTCCCACTTCTTTTCACTGCGGGTTTGCTGTCCCTGGAATTACTTACCGGCAAATGTAGCTATGGCACTGTCTGTGGGGGCCTTTAAGCGAAGGCTGGACAATCATGCAGCAACACAAGGACTGCGTCCAAATGGCCTATCCCCTTAAAATCCCATACACCATTCAGAGGTAGACAACTAAATTCGTCGTTTTACTTCTTTACATTCTCTCCCGTCTCACTCTTTTGACAAATTTAACTACACCTATTATTGTTATCATTATTACCGATATATATTATTCATATTATTCTTCAAATTTAATCAGCTGACTGTTGTTACGTTTTCTTACTTCTTTTTCTGACTGTTAGTCTGAATAACTTCCCTTCCCTATTATTAATATTATCTGTTTTCTTTTGAAGACGATACTGGAGGACTAACTAGTGAAAATATCCACTTCATTCACAGTAGTAACTAAGTCTTAACACACACCGCGTACTACAAAAGGCATATAATTAGTCCCAGCACTACTCCTTTTGGAGTCAACCAAAACTACGACAGTAGAGTGGTGGGATGAGCTACGCAGAAGTTTACCGGAGATCAGGAATCTATACCTCACAATCAAGAGGCGAGCAGAAAGAAATCAAATTGGTTTATACTAACGGCTGAAATTATCCCGCATGCTCAAGGTCATTGATGGAGTGAGACGCTCAAAGGTCATTTTCGTCCATGTTAGTCGGTTATGTTGGATTGCAGTTCCATAGCCGTTCGTTTACACATTGGTTTTATGTTCTGTTGGCATTTATCGGTGATTCCCATGTACTGATAGCATTCTTTTGTAAAATAGTACTGTTCTTCACACGAAAATAGCCACATTTTGACGTAGTCTTCATTGAATGACACTATGTCGAAAGCTGCAGCTTCTACAAGAAATAAACTATTTGTGTAGATGACATTACCCACCAACTCCCCCATCTTCTTCATTGTAGAGATGTTTTGACGCATTCAGCATGAAACACTAATCATTACAACCAATATGCTAAGTGTGTCGCAGTCAGATTAAATGACGCAGACACCAACATAACTAGCCAGGAAATGAGAATTCCTATCAATCTAGAAAACATACAACAAAATTTTATTAAAAACTATTGACAAAACAAATTTGCCGAGCGAAATTTCAACCAACATGCCGGATAAGTCCAGCCATACTAACTTGTAAAAACGATATTGGATATTGGCTGTCTTTCGAGGCGCCTGTTCCGACCTGAAGGTCACTATAGTGCAAAAAGCAATTTTTGCCAATGCTGGGGCTTGTAACTCGCAGGATGTCTTCAAATTTGGTTTACAAAGGAGCTCATAAAGTAAAAAAATTACTCAATATCAAGTGGCATATTTGTAGGGTAGTGGTGCTCTTCGTAATCGTCCACAGATAATGAAGTTCGGAACTTTAAAGTCTCTTGCTGTTGGATTACCTTTTATTTACGTTGGGTCTATGATCAGCAGGGCCGGTGCAGAGCTTTTGGAAGAGTGGGATATCTTCATCCCTCAGACGATTAGTATCCAGTTTGTAAAAACCATATCTTCGGGACTTGAATTGTGTACTACTACTCCATCCGCTAGACTGAAGAAACATTTTAAACCCCTGTTTACTGTCACACCTGTAGCACACTCGAAGCATATATTTTATCATAAACTTATTTAGAACTAATGCAAAGTGAGACAAGCTGCAAAACAATATTGTTTTATTTAAGTTTGTCCATTCTAATTTTCAGTAATTCTTCAGTCACTTTTGTGCAGTGTGATGAGGTATAACTCTGAGGAAGCGACTGGTGTTTTTCGAAAAATATGTCCATTTTGCTGATCAGCAATGCGTTTATATAACAATTAGAGTTGTTACGGAATTGTACTAATTATAGATTAATAAGGAAATTCTTGTTTAGTTTTAACTTTTTTTTTTGTAAACTCCCAGTTAATGTAAAAATGTGAGACGAAAATGCCATAATGCGAGGTCTTATATTTGTGCTTCATGCTGGTTTATAGGCAATAGCAAATTTCTTTTTCTTGAACAGGTTCAGCAGCTCCTAGGAAATGGTTGAACGAAACTCCCATCATATAGTTTACTTATTATAATGAAAGTGCAGTCTGCTTTTCCTAAAGTAATTCTAGCTCTTGGCCACCTAGTTGAGCTAGGTTTTCAGAACAGCTCTCCAGTATACACACTTTTTAGATTTGGAGACTATCAAGTGATGTAATCTGTCCGCAAACCTGAAACATCTGCTAGCCAAAATGCATCCTATATATTTAAGTCGCTGTCAACTAATCATTTAGCAGTATCTTTGTTATTGACACAGATCTATGACTATGACAGTATGCAGAGTTAAATAAAAGTCACTAAAACTTATTCTAACAAGTGTTAGGCTATCATTTTGTGTCGTAGAGGAATATTTATTGCATATTTTAGACATTTAAGCCTTGTGCATCTACGTGTCTATGTAACTGTTCCAACAAAAAGTAAAAAAGTGTATATTCAAAGAAATCTGATGTCAAGTTGTTTACATTAAATAAAAAGCTTTTTTAATGTTGGTTGTGAAACTTTGTCCTTATTGCATAATTCACAAGGAGAGCAACAAGTGTATAAAGTATAGGGGGATTACGGTCAGCGAATGGAGTAAGGTCATCATTCATATCATAGTTGAAGTGTTCTGCAGCAAACCATAACGTTCGGTGTTACATTTCAGGGATTCTTACCTCTCTTCAAAAGAAAAGTAATTTCACTCAGAAGTCGTTTCACCTAACCGAGGTTCATATCTTAATAAGTTGGCATTGTTCATTGTACTGTAGCCTTTTTCAACTCCTGGGAATCATGTGGAATCCAGGTGGCTTTACAGGGATCTTAACTCTCACCTCTATATAGATGGAAAAAAAGTCAACCTAAGCCTGAATGTATTGTGAGGGTACGCGGTAGTTATGACTTTGTATCTTAGTCCAAAGTGCCCTGGAGAGATATGTTAACGTGCTGGTATTACTTTCATCAGTCACGTGGGTGAAGGTAATCACTTGATCAATACTTATTTGGTATGCAATTAATTTACAGAGTGAGTTTCGTTAGTCGTTCTCAAGCTCTTGTACACGTGGTGCATCTTTTCATTGGCACTGTGGTGTGAGACATCACTGAAGTAAATATACGTGAAATCTCAGAAAAATTAAGACACTCTTAGTTGCCTTGCTATTCTCATTGAAACAAATTTGAAGAGACTAAAATATGTCATGATGACTATCGTATACATGCCACTGGGTTAAGCTGGTAGTAGGCTCACGTTGGAACTATTTCTCGAAATGCTGTTAGAGGACTTGGTTTTATTGATTTCTTAAGCGAGATTTAAATTTGCGAGTCGTGGAGCTAGATGCGAGTTGTTGTCCAGATACGTGATTGTTCGGTAAACCTTTCTTCAATGTTACATAAACAGAGTACTCATTTATACACCCCTTTGTATATGTTGCTAGGTCTAGTACTAGATCTCCAGTACTAAATAAACAAATTACGCCTGACTTGGTGGTTACTTTCCCGGCATTGATTGTTAGTAAGTATTTTCGTGATTCCTTCGCTCCTCATTGCCATAACAGCAGATACATCTAACCGTAGGAGACTGATGTAAGTAAATAAGGGTACTCTAAAACATTGATAACCATCATAGATATAAAGTAACACAACCCAAGCGAATAACCTACAAAATGAATTTATACTACGAATCAGGTCGCCACTCTTTTTCTATTCACCAGCCTATCAACAATTGTATTCTGAATTTTTCCACTTTGAGTTAAGCTTAGGATATGGGTTTGGGGTATAGTGTAGGATTAGGGTTAAAGTTAGGTTGATTTTCATCCATTTATTTGTCATTAATGTATCATCCTAATTGAAAAGAATCCGTGTGTTAAAATGCTAGAGATTCAGGAGGTAATAGGGAACCAGTGAGAAGTTCTGCAGCTAGTTACTTCCTTTTTTAGTGGGTTTCGTAATTTGTGGTTCTCTTGATGTTCCGGTAGTCTAGCACACATTCCGCTATGCAGTTGTGGTTATGAAGTAACTCAACTAAATGGATATGCACGCTTATAAAAATGAATTGTATTCAAGTCTACGCGTTTAGAAGGAAGTCTTTCACGGCGTTAGATACCGGTCTGAGTTTTTTGTTGGGAATCAAAAATCGAAGACAAGGGAATTTCTTAGAATTGTTCATAATGTACTTGAAACTGAAGAAGAGGTGTAGAGTTAATATGCACTTAGTGTTGTGAGTCACCTAATTTTAATAAATTAATGCTTATTATTGGAAATTTAAGTGCTTCTAAGAGTGCGTTAAGTAATAGCAAGAGCTATTAAATGCATGATAAAGTTTCAAGAGTGAGTTAAGAAAAGAAACTTAGGTATGCAAGTTAGACTTCATATCACAGTCATCACAAAGCCTAGATAACCATTTGTGATAAGTACACTGTTCCTTGCTTTGAGCTTACAAAGCATTTACATTTAAGAGAGAATGTTTGAAACACTTTTAGCTATTGCCTATGTAGTGTCCCACCAACTGACAGATATTTGCGTAGTGAAGCTATGGTAAGTCAACCAGAGAAGTTATCAATCTGTCTCTTTAGTTGTTCAGGTTATGTGTACCATCTCAGTGTCTGCATCAGCGTGCTTTATTCTGAACTAGATTGAAAGATATGATGATGGTACAGGACTGGAATACATTGACTCGTAGCTTAGAAATAGGGAGTGAAGTGGTAGAGCACGTTGACCACTCCACTTATTTGGGAAGTTGCATCAGCCAGTGCCAGCGGGTTGATCGCTGACGAAATTTCAGCACGGATACAGAAGGCTAGTTTCGCATATGCCAGTTTACGCCGTCTCTGGTGTAGACGTGATATCGGCTGTCGACTAAAGGGCGTATGTACTGCTCATCAGTCCGCTCCGTCCTCCTTTATGACTGTCACACCTGGCCATTAGAAGTGGAAGAGATGAAAAATCTGGCTAGCTGTCTTTGATCATAGGTGTCTGAGTTCTATCTCCCGTGTGAAGTGGTATAGTAGGGTAAGAAATACTGAGGTTAGGCGTCATTTAGTGCTAGGTAAGCAGGGGAAATCAATGGATGAGGCTGTGAAGCTACATCGACTGAGATGGTTAGGACATGTGTTACGCATGCATGCCTAGCCATCGCCTTCCTCGACAGGCAATGTTAGCTGACATAGGGTTAGTCTGGGAAAGAGCTAGCGGCGATCAAACCGACACATGGCAACAGTCAATGAAATCCACAACAGTTAGTTTAAGCCAGCCACGTAGGAAGATGTAGACTTCCTGGTTGGAGTCCTCGGGAGGGTAAAAACCAATCGGTGATATGGCTCAAAATCATTCTCAATGGCTGGCGCAGATGCATCCACTCCTTGTGACTTATGATTCCCAATGAAACTATATTTTTCTTCGTTATTACTATTCCCTTGTCTCACACCTCTGTTTACTGTCTCTATTATGCATTTCCTTTTATGTTCTTGTCATGCGTTATGTGCTACATGGAGTGTGGCGACTTGAACTGCCGCACATCGGTGCAAAGTTCTGTGTCGAAAACAGACAGACAGTACTTGATACAGCTTGAAATTCTAAGCATTTGATGCACTATTGCATCTAATTTACTCAACAAGAGAAAACATTCCAGAGTATAGGTAACCAAAATTGACAATAACAACTTTTGACATTAGCAGTAATAATACAGACAAAAATGTACAAGAAGTATAAAATGATAGTAATAATATTAATAACTACAATGATAAGGTAATTGAAAAAGTGTCACCATAAATTACAAAATGGAGAAGATAAATGAGCCATTTATTTTGTTAATTACACAGTAAGTTAAAAGTTTCACGCTTGACACTATCTCCATCACATAGAACACAGGACAAATATGGTGTCGTTGAGGTTTTTTACTTGGTTGTGTGAGCATATAATATTTTATAATGACTTCTAATCCTACGTGTTGAGATGCAAGGAAAGAGTTGTTTAATAAAGAGGGTGTTTAGAGTCAGACAATATGGATTTCACCCATTTCTTGCATGAGCTCAAGTGTCTGTCAACTACAATAGTAATGAGATGACTTCGTGGCACACTACTTGCCCTACTGACAACCTTTGATATTCTTCGCAATATGACATAGTCTTTTTGAGTAGCTTATTTGTCATCCCTATGAAGTTTATTTTGTCTTATCGTAGACCTAAAGGCCATCTAATTTTATCATACAGCAAATTGGATAAAATGTAGGTATTTATTTACTCATTTACTTCTTCAAAGAATAGTAATCTTAAAGGCAGTTTATAAGTCGTGTGTCTTGACAAAAAGTTACCAACGACTTCACAGATACTTCTGCCAGTAGTGAAAGGAGAAAGCAAGTCTTCACAGAAACCTCTACGACAAAGTAATTACCACAGATTGTTTACCATCTACTACTATCTTTATTACGGAGAACTCAAACTGTATAACTAATCAAGTAAAGATATGAATTAATGAAAATGTCAACTTCTGATCCAGTGAATGAGTGGTAGTAGGATATCTACAACATCTGATAGTTAGCACTGCATAACTGTTTATTTATTTTAAACTAAGATGAAAAAGCTATCCAGTAATTTTTGTTTTTCTCTTAACCAACTTTTAGCCGATATCATTGTGTGTAATTAACGCCTTTATTATGGACTCCGCAAGTAAATGAAATTTAGCACTGGTAGAATAAAAATCTCAATTTCGACTGTTAAATAGGATATATTATGGTGAGGGTTGTCTGCTAGCCAAAATTGCAGAAAACAGTTTACGTCAATGTTTACGTCCCGAATCGGGGTCATGAGAAAGAACAATAACAAAGCTTAACCTTGAGGAATTCATCAACCACTCACAGCAGACTTAACATGTGCAAATATAGTTCGCAGATATATGGCCTGACTTTCTGAAAAATGGCCACAAAGAGATGCCAGAATAACCTTCAGCAGGAAAACAAAAATTGCTAACGATAGGAATAGTAATCTTCATAAAAATCCATATCTCCTGATTTTCTAAATAAACGATCTGTTGCCTGGCCCTTGTCTTCTGTCGTTACAATATAATTCGGAAGAATGGTTACTGAACAAGGAATATTCTTCTTGATAACTTCATCATCAGGTTCTACAGTTATATATGCATTATAGTGAATGAATTAGTGTTATTAACAGCATTAATGTTGTTTAAATAACATTTCCATTTGCAGCCTGTAAGTTGAAGGTAGGTTCCCTTCTGTCGATCTGCCGCTGTAGCAGGAAGGACGCTGACTTCGGTGCCTGTGTCGACTAAGTATCGGATCTGGCTGACCACATCACGAATGTAAAGTAGGCGGCTGGTGCCACCGGTGATGGTTGCCGCTAACGCGTGCCGGCGGGATAGTTTCCCACAGTCTTTGAGACATTACCGAAATTACAAGGTTTTCGCAACATTTCGCTTCCTGGCCATAGGTGTTGTGATACCAACACCAGTCAGGGATTTTTAGTGAACGTGGCTTGGATTTAGATCGACCACGTGAGTTTCGCCGTTGAAGGGAGTTCGCACGACGGTAGGAGGAATTACAAGGTATGTTTGACCTAAGCAGCTGCTGGATGGAGTTGCATAACTCTATCACTGCAGTATCCCTACTCGAAGTCTGTTTGGCAACTGAGCATATTTCAGTAACTGGCCGTTTAGTTATTTCTAGAATTTTATCTGCAGAAACAGCTAAGTCATCTATAATAACACCCTGAAGTGTCACAAGTACAGCCTGTACTGACTGTGGCAGTTTGGATAAGAAAAGTTCTCTGAAAAGTCCTTCATCAAACTGACGTTGCCCAATAACTTCCCTCATTCTTGTAAGCATGCATTATCTGGCCAATATGGTACGAGCTGAATGGTTTTGGCAGTTGAGCGAATACGAATGACCTTAGGAGTATGATCACTCATGACGAAATATATATAGTTTGAAAATAGTACAAGAACAAATACAAAATGGAACGAACTCATCGGATTTGTCTGTGTATTTACCAAAGATGAAGTTCGCGGTAGGGCTCACCAGTTTAGAGGCTGACAGTATTGACGTTCACGGATAGTACGAAGTATACTAATGCAAGATCTAATACCCACAACTTCTATAGTATTCGTTCCGCGTAGACCAAAGGCAAAGCAAAAGACAATATTTGATCGTCCAAATTACGAGATATATTTCGGGACCAAATCGGAGTGCGAGATGATTGCTTAGCTGCTAGGGATCGTGCACGAACGAACGAACGTGACACGACGGAGTACCAAATGGCGTGGATGCTTGACTGGAAGCCTTCAGCTAAACAAGTTGACTTAAACAGTGAGGGTCAGCATCCAATGTTCAGTGATGAGTGCTGCGGTCAATAATTTTGGGGAATTATTTACCGCTACAATATCAATGGATAACAATTCACTAGCATCAGCATAACAGTACACTGAATATCAAAGGAATTAGGGAAAATAATAATAAAATTCATGGATTTATAGTCTCTACTGAAGGCTGGCCAGGGTAGTAGTAGTGGCTGGTTGGACTTGATTCTTCTGCACACAGAGCACCGGTTGTTTAAGGCGAATCGCGATAGTCTCTGCTGTTTGGAGTATGCGGTACCTGGATGTTTTTGGCAATTTATTTGCTACCCGGTAGATGTTAAGGAAGGATTCTTCTATGCTGGCTTTGAGGCCAATTTAGACCAGGTGGTCTAATATCGAACTGTTGGTGGTTTTTACTACACTTTTGTTTAACCACACTGGTAGATGTTCCTGATCATTAAAAATTAAATTCCTAAAGCGACAGCCAATATAACTCAACCCACAAGCGAAATTGAGTTGGTAGATACAATTAGAAGTGGCTAGTCTGTGTACTTCATCTTTCATTTGGAGAATCACCATCGGTCGTGTAGAAAATAAGACTTGTAATTAATAGAGAAGATTTGTAGCTCAAATGGATGATTTTGGTGTGGTTGTGTTCAGCTCAGAGAACACAACTACATCAAAATAAGATTTGTAGTTTGCCAGCATTAAAATTTCTTTGAACTGATTTTCTTAACCTTTTCGTAATTGTTTCGCTAGGTATACTGTCCTTGAATTGCAGTCGTATGTATAATGGCTTATTGTTTACGGATAGTGAATAGTCCCTTTCAACTTCCTTAGTCATACTTTTCCTGATGAATTTGTCTGGATAGCTATTTGCAATCAAGGTATAATATACTATCCTTAGTTCATCTTCATTTACCTCTTCTGACCATATAGCTCTAACCCTGTGGCCCAGTGGAAATTAAAGTACTATTGGTAAATATATCATATCATAACCCAATTAAATGACTTACCGAATGACTTAGTGGAACCAATCAGAATAGTCATATGATAGTTGTTAATTCCTTTTCCATCGGTCTTTTGTAACTCTTTCTTTTGTGTCCACTTTTAAACTACTTATCACTAGTAAGTAGTCTGAGTCTCTACTTGTTTTTTCATAACCCAATGTATTAATATGATATATGGTAACTGTTTGCCTATAGGTAAACAAAGTTGCTACAGAAACTTCAGCACGATGAATCTCCTTGCGCCAAAAGAAAAAGTCTGTGTGGGGACATGGAACGTCCGCACCATGTACGAGATTGGCAAAGCTGCCCAGATTGCAAACGAGATGAAAAGATATGGAATTCAAGTACTGGGGGATATGTGAAAGCAGATGGAACGGGAATGGACTCACCAAATTGTCAACGTGAGAGTCAGTGATCTACTCCTGTCACCCAGAGGATAACCACATGCACACCGAGGGCGTGGCTATCATAATGTCACCAACGGCAACGAAGGCCCTGACGCAATGGGAGGCGATCTCGCCCAGGATAATCACCGCCAGATTCAACTCCAAAGGAAGGAAAGTGTCAGTTATACAATGCTATGCACCGACAAACAACGCAGACCTCGAAAAGAAAGAAGAATTCTACAGACAACTACAGGCAACAATGGACAATACCTTAGTCGGTGACATTAAAATACTAATGGGAGACATGAAAGCCAAACTGGGATCAGATAACACAGGAAGGGAACTCATCAGGGGTAGAGAAGCTCTCGGAGAAATGAATGAAAATGGAGAACTCTTCACCGACTTCTGCGCCTTCAATGAACTAGTGATTGGTGGCGGTGTATACAAACACAAGGATATCCACAAGGCTACATGGGTGTCACAGATGGCGGACCAAAAACCAAATTGACTTCATCTCAATCTCAAGGAAGTGCAGGCGCAGCCTACTGGACACGAAAGTAAGAAGAGGAGTAGACATTGGATCAGACCACTATCTCGTACAAGGGAAAATCCAAATCAAATTAAAAGCTTTCAAAGAAACAGGAGCTTTAGATAGACAACAAGCCAAGTTCAACACTCAAAAACTGAAGGACCAGGATACAAAGGACATCTTCACTGCAAACATAAGGAAAACGTCGAGACACAAATCAACACTAGCGAAGAGGTCAGCGTTGAAAAGCACTGGGATAATCTGAAGGCGGTGTGGAGTCAAACCTGCATGGAAGTTCTAGGCAGAAAGAAGAGACAAGACAAACAGTGGCTCACTGTGGACACCTCTGTTTACTGTCTATATTATGCATTTCTTCTACTTTCTTCTCTTGCTTTGTGTGCTACATGGAGTGTGGCGACTTGAACTGCCGCACATATGTGCAAAGTTCTATGCCGAAAACCGACCGACCGACCGAACGACGGACACTTGGAGACTAATAGAAGAGAGAAAGATGGTGAAACAAAAGATTATCCAGTGCATCGATGAGCAACAAAAACAGGATTTGAATGCAAGCTACAATACACTGAACAAAAGAGTAAAGAAGAGTGCCAAGGAAGACAAAAGAAAATATTATGAAGCTTTGGTAGGTGAAGCAGAACAAGCTGCAGCCAAAGGAGACCTCGCAACACTCTACCAAACAACTAGGTGCCTATCGGGGAAAAGTTCGACACAAATTAAGCCAGTGAAGTATGACAATGGAAAGTCAATAACCAAAGAGGTGGAGCAAAGGAAACACTGGGCTGAACATTTCAAAAGACTCCTAAATCGACCGCCACCTACAACGCGCCCAATAATACCAACAACGGAAGCAGAACTACCAGTGAACATCAACCCCCCAACGAGAACAGAAGTCCTGAAGGCAATCAAGATGCTAAAAGCTGGAAAAGCAGCATAGCCAGATGAAATCCCAGTAGAAGCATTGAAAGTAGACCCAGAGACAACAGCGGACTTGATGACACCACTACTGGAGAAGGTGTGGAAGGAGGTCAATGTACCCGAGGATTAGAAGAAAGGATACTTATTCAAACTACCAAAGAAAGGAGATTTAAGTCAATGCAAGAACTGGCGCGGAATTATCCTCCTGTCCATCCCAAGCAAAATACTGAGCCGCATCATCCTGGAGAGAATCAAACAAGCCCTGGATGAAAAACTTCGGCCGGAACAGGCTGGATTCAG
The DNA here is from genome assembly GCA_944472155.2 of Trichobilharzia szidati. NCBI lineage: Eukaryota > Metazoa > Platyhelminthes > Trematoda > Strigeidida > Schistosomatidae > Trichobilharzia > Trichobilharzia szidati. Next base: position 208,771,802 of record OX235271.1, read on the forward strand.
GAGAAACAAGTCATGCATTGATCAGATCGCCACATTACGGATCATCATTAAACAAAGCTTGGAATGGCAGTCACCTCTCTATCTCAACTTCATCGACTTTGAAAAGGCCTTCGATAGTGCAGCGTCGATCGAGAGGTGATTTGGCAACTACTTCGGTACTACGGAGCGCCGCCGACAATTATACATCTCATCCAAAAGTTGTATGACAACGCTACATTAAAGGGAATAATAGTATATAATATAATAATAATATAGGCAAACATTACCTGCTATATATGCTTCATTTTTATACCCTTTTTGGCCCTTTGTCTGTCGAAATTACATGTGTATTGATGTACACAAGTTGGATGACATCATTTGGGACTTCAACTACGGTAGTAACTTTGTCCATGGAAACTCTTTGTCTTCTGTTTTCGTCATTTTGTTCCTGCCCCATCCCCATTTTTTGCTTGGCTTTCATATCACATCAAATTTAGATATTCCAGTCTCATGAGTTATAATCGCTACATTTTATTACCACTGATTACGCAATTATCACTGACTTGTCACCACCCTAACAACAAAATTGTCCATTTTTAGTGAGAAACTTCTCTCTTATAATATATATATATATATATATATATATATACTAATAATTTTAGATAGCCTTATTATCCTCATGTTTTGTTTCACTATGACTTCCTTACAACTATCCTTACTAGAGGACCGATTCATGTTGATAAACAAAATTTGTGTAATTAGATAGTTGGAGGTAATCAGCAGGAAACCTAGGTTTCGTCCTAGTTGGCAGTCGTCAGCAAGGCGTATCTGCAACCTTGAAGGAGCTCATGTCCTTTCTAAGAGTCGAACCCACGTCACGCAGTATGGCAATCAGAGACGCTACCACTGAGCTATTATATTATATTACATGCTGAGAGTTCCACATTGTATCAAAAGTACTGTTTGGAATAAACCATATATTATTATTGCTATTATTATATGATGTGCCATTCGAGATTAACATCATCTACCGTCAGAGGTTCATTAACGAGTACGAAAGATGTGAAAGCTCTAATGTCAAACAAATCATAGTGGGAAGAAAGCCTGTCTTCATTCAATTTGATTTTGAAAGTGACAATATTTCAGGAACAATCAGTTTATCGGACAACATGCTCCTTTTTGGTGCAATCAAAAGTCAACAGATACCCTTTTCATGTTAACTCCAACTGAGTATACAGATTTACATTTATATGTGGGAGCAGTTCCATTGGGAGAACAGAAAGAAGGGCATACCTCCGATTTTCTGAACATGCACCAAAAAGTCTACTTCTCAAGGGGACAAGTGCTTTAAACAGTGACGTTACCAGGCATCTTCTAGATATCGGTCATGAGATGGACGTCCGAAGATCGTTCAAAATTATCAATAGGCAAAAGAGTTCAGTTCTACTCAATTTTGCCGAAGCAGTCTCCATCAAGTGCCTGAAACCCGATTTATGCGTTCAGAAAGAAGCAGTTATCAGTTTTCTTTGCCCTGGTAACTGGATATTTTCATCCTCTCTTTTATTTGATTAAGTGACACCAAAAAATAACATTGTGTATGATTATTATTGTTTGGGATAAAGTGATTGTTATTATTATTACCACTATGTGCATATTTTGATTTTTTGTTTAAAAATGAACTCTCTGTGTAAGCACGTTAAAATTGTCTCTGTACATAAACTTGATAATGTCTTTGGGCTGTAAGCAGATGATGAGAAGCCAACGAAATAAGCAATGATGGTACCATTTTATTCTGTACAAACTATTGTTCTTGCTTTATTCAAATTCATAAAGGCGAATAAATGAATGAAGTTAACGCTTCAGTTCATCATGTGACTGAATATCTATTGATTGACTAATGTTTTAAAGTTTTATTGCTTGTGCGAAGATAGATACTTTCCTAAAAAGATAATTCACTTTTGTTTGTATGAAACGATAGTGTTCATTTTGTAACCGAAATGCCGTCGCCTAAATCAAAGAGTAGTAGACGTTCTCCAAAAGGATCACCAAAAAAATCACCACAGAAGAAAACTTCACCAAAAAATTTAAAATCAGGTATTAAAGAATTACAAGAAAGTTATGCTCAGTGTGAACCAAATGCAACGTGTTATTTATGCTTAAAAAAATTTAAAGATCCAGCTGCAGTTCAAGCTCACATTATTCTTATGGATCATTTTTCACCGTATAGCAGTGAATTACAACAATGTCGAGCGTGTCGTTCAACAATTATGGTCAAAGATACTGAAACGCACAAATGTGCTGTCATGAAAGCGATATACATACGTTTTATGTCAGGTTCATCTAATATTTTCTATGGACCACCGTATCGATGTCTTTATTGTCGTAGTAAACCAATGGGTTCAAGAATTGAACTAGTCATACATTTACTTTGTTATCATCGGCCGAATAAATCGACTGGACGATGCGGAATGTGTAATTTCACTTATGATGAACCTTCACAACCACCTCCACCAAATCTACCAAATTTACCAGCAAATGCAACTGAAGAACAAAAGCGTGCACATGAAAAAGAGTTAAGGATACTCAAAGAAATTCAAATGTGTGAACCATCATTTGTAGATTCTCAAGGATTAGCTAATCTAAATGCGCATATTCTATACGATCATGTCCCTGCTTATATGTTATTGAGTCGAAGAAATATTTTAGAAGATACTTTCTTGCGTTATCCATATGCTTGTCCATTGTGTAGTTATTTATTAAACTCCAATTATGAATTACACGCCCATGTTTTATGCGCTCATGGCAATCCAACGACAATACAAAATGAACTGAAAATATGCGCAATGTGTGGTGTATCTGCTGGGACAGATGATGGCTTGAATAAACATATTGCAGCGCATACTGACCCGATTAAACGATTAGGTAATATTTGGATAAAACGCGAGTTGTTAATGAATTATACGGATCCAGGAGCTGTTTGTATTTATTGTTGGGAGAATTTTAAGCATGATTTTCAACTACAAGCACATTTACTAGTTGCACACAACACGAAAAACTCTCTACAATGTGGTTGGTGTAAAATAGACTTCCTGTCGTATTCAGATCCAGTATTAGGATTTATGATGCTACAGAATCATGAATTAAATCATGGTCGTACGCTACATGAAGTTGCACTAAGCTTGAATATGACTTATGAACCTTTAAAAGATATACTACCTGAAGTATTTGATAAACAGATATTAGTCAATGCGAGAATGGGTATTACTGGCACAAGACCTGATTCTCCTGGTCGTAAGGGTAAAAAATCACCGAAATCAAAGTCACCTCCGAAGTCAAAGTCACCTAAATCGAAATCACCTCCGAAGTCAAAGTCACCGAAAAGTGGTTCAAAGAGGAAATAATTTTCAAGCTTTTATGCTATTTTCTACAAAAGATACTCGGTATTTCCTTTGTCAATTTGCATTCAATGCCTTAGTTTATTTTTTCTATCCCTTCAATTTGACTATACTTTGAGAATTCCATACCCATGGATAATATGCATCATAAGAATGCGATAAACAAATACATTGTCAGTTATTATTTTTTTACAGTTTTTACATCATTATATTGTTTCACAAAGCTGGAATTCAGTAGATTTTAAACGTCGTCTATTATTAAACAGCATTTCAGACTATATGCTTAAGATAGGTTAGTGGTATAGATAGGTTCATTGTGTATGATATAACCAGAATTCTTCAGTCAATTTGTTTATGACAGTACTTTAGAAATGGTGAAAACACATTACGTATAAGAAATCAAGTATTGTAGTAATACTTATGCTATGCACGACTTGCAATCATAAAGATTTGAATCTCCTGACAGATGAGAGTAAGAGTCAGGCACTACTTACTTATTCAGATTACACTCTGTCGAATAAGAAGTGTTGGTTTGCAGGGATTTAATTGATTTCAAGACTGATCACGAGCCGATTTCAGTTATAGAACAGTTAAAACCAAGGAGTACTGGTCAGATGCTTCGTCCTCGTTTAGCGCTCTAAAGCAGTACACACACATGATTCCGCTAAGCATTAAGCTCAAGAAATTCAGGTTACAAGGCAAGCTCATCGACTGTTCAGCTAATGGGAGGGAATCCACTGGTCCATGAATTGTAAATTCTGCCAATTCATGATATAAATAGAGTGACTGCCAGGCAATCTCATCGGCGAATATTCATCCTTACACTCAACTTAGTGGACGTTCGCCCTATATACCGCCCACTGATAGAAGTTTGAACGGATGAGCCTTTGCATTTGGTCCCAGTGGCTAAATGGTCTACATGTTGGCGTCGTAAACTGAAAGTGCTCGGTTCTTTCCCTTCGTGAAGTGATAGACGCGTGCTGATGAAGAGTCCCAAAAGTAGGCGAAACAGCTATCCAGTACTCCCTAGTTTTCATTGGTTCTCTAATTGAAATCATTTTGTGATCAGACCTGAAATGTGATTTTACTGCTCTCTTCTAGAAGATCATTTAGAGTACAGGTATCTCTGATAGTAGAGTTCAGTGGATTAGTATCGATCCTTTAGAGTATCAGTAAATTAGTACACGTTACCTTAGAGTATAAGAGCGTTTCTCTGAAACATAATGCTATCCGCCAATCAGTTGTATTGCTGGCTAAAAAAGCTCATAGCAAAGCTATTCTCTGTCACTATCCGGAAAATAGACAGTAGGTTGTCATAGAAATCGTGTCTGTCTGTGGAGACAGGCTATTTACAGCGCATAACATGGAAGACTAGTGATAATTTTGTTTTATTTCCTTTTGGCGATTATCCATAATACAATTATGTGTGGTTAATTACTAGATGTAACCACTCATTTATGTATACTTTTTATATTTTAAATTTGATTATTTCCATAAATAGGTTTGAACTAGTTGATCGAACGAAACGTCAAAGTCAAAAATGTAAATGAAGAGAAATGGGTACCCTCAAAGGTTCATCAACAAGTATGGAAGATCTGAAGTCAAAAATGTAAAACAAATCACAGCGGAAAAGAAACCAATCTACTTTCAGCTTGATTATAAAGGTGAAAACATTACAGCGATGATCAACAGAAGGCTGAGTACATCACTAGCTATAGCCTATCCTGCAGCCAAGCTCGTTCCCGTCTATCAAACAACTTGCTCTTTGGTGCAATCAAAAGTCGATAGATATCCTTCTCATGTGAACTCCAACTGCATATACAAATTTACATGGATCTGCGGGAGCAGTTACATTGGAAGGACAGAAAGAAGGGCATACCTACGATTTTCTGAACATGTACCAAAAAGCTTACGTCTAAAGGGAACAAATTCTTTAAACAGTGCCATCGCCAGGCATCTCCTCGACACGGGTCATGAGGTGGAAATCGAGAAATCCTTCAAAATTATCAATAGACAAAGGAGCTCCATTCTCCTCAAGTTTGCCGAAGCAATTTCTATCAAACGCTTCAAACCAGATTTATGTGTTCAGAAAGAAGCAGTTATCAGTCTTTCCTTCCCATGGTAACTGGATGTCTTTATTCTCTAATCTGATTACGTAATCTTTGTCTTTAACCTCACCCCTCTTTTTTTAAAATCTGTAATATTGCTTGTTTCTTGTTTCTATGACGTGATTTGAACTCAGTACATCGTTACCTAATTTATTAGTTACTCATCATCTTACTCACCTCTCGTCTTTATTACGTAACTCTTTTACCATTGTATGCATACATCTATTTTGTTTAAACTTAAACTGCCTGTGTAAAAACTATATAAGCGCAATTTTATGAGCAGTGTTCACTTACTGTGGAACTTTCTGTCAACTGACAACATGTAAAATTTGCAAGTATGTTAAAACTTTTCTGTACGTAAACCGCATAATTTATTTAGGCTGTAAGCAGATGATGAGAAGCCGACGAAATAAATGATGGTACCATATTATTCTGCAGAAACCACTCTTGTTCTTGCTTTATTTAGATAATAAGAGAATCAGTATTTGTAGATAAGCTTTCGATAAACTGTCATGTAAAGATGTTGAGTCAGTTAAGTACTACTGATATGCATTCTGGCTATTCTAAACGACAAAAGCATGTTTAGTAGAGTAATAATTCGTTACTGGAGAATTGATATAAAGCCTGTGATCTACTGCTAATAACTTTGCCTAGTTTACCAGTTCACTGGTCTCATACGCCATCTTGAGCTCTTATAAACAGGAAAGGTTGGGTATAAAGATAGCCAACATACTCCGGAAAATCAACGCAATAGCTACTGAAACTTCAACGCAAAGACAACATATAAAAATGAACTTATCCTTCTCTGGAACAGAAGAGGTGAAATGACACGGGCTGTTGAAAGTCTTCGGGAATTCAGTCAGCCAAAGTGTCTTCTTTCTATGAAAAGGCTGCTTGGATTGCAAAAGTAATGAGAAGATATGGTACAGAAATACTAGGAATCTGTGGGAGAAGATGGAATGGATGTGGATTCTCCGAATTGTTAACTGGAGAGTCAGTAATCTACTCCAATCAGCCAGTCAGCAACCACGAACACATTGTGGGAATGAGTATCATGAAGTCACCAACAGCATCGAAGGCTCTTATGCAGTGGGAACCAGTCTCCTCCAGGACAATTACATCACGATTCGACTCAGAAGGAAGGGAAGCTGCAATAACGCCAATGCTACATGCCTAAAAACAACACAGAACAAGAAAAGAAGGAGGACTTCTATATGTAGATGTAGACAATGATGCCCAAGACTGCAAATGGCGACACCAGAATCTTAATGGGCGATATGAATGCCCAACTCGAAGCAGAAAGCATAGGAATAGGACTCATCATGGGTCTACAGGCTCCCAGTAAAATGAATGAGAACAGAGAATTCTTCTCAGACCTCTGTGCATCCAGTGATTTGGTAATTGGAGGTAGCGTTTACAGGTACAAGGACATGCAGAAATCGATATGGATCTCACCACATGGTCACACCAAAAGTCAGATAGACCTCATCTCAATCTCAAGTAAATGGAGACGCAGTTTGCCGGGTGCGAAGATGAGAAGGGCAGCAGAATTGAGTTCAGACTATTATTTAGTGCAGAGGACATTCAGCGTCAGACTGAAAAACTTAAATGCAACTGGAGATAGACAGAAGTTTAGGTTCAACACTCAGAAACTGAAGGACAAAACTACAAAAGTTACTCTCACTGCATCCATCAGAGCAAAGTTAGAGACATTACGTAGCGTCATCAAGGGAACTTGTTTGGAAGGATACTGGAAGTCTATGAAGATGATGTTTAGGGAATGATTTATAGCCATTTTAGGATGGAAGAAGAATAGGCGAGACATGGAATGTCTCTGTGTGGATAAGCAGAAACCAAACGAGGAGAGAAGAATGTTGAAACGGAAGACGAACCAAAGCAAAGATGGACAACAGAAGGCGAAACTGAGTTCATTGTACTGAATAAAGAAGTAAAGAAGAGTGCCAGGAAAGACAACTAAACCACACAGCTCAGAGAACACTGCTAATTGCGAAAGTCTATTCTACAACACACTGACAACGGAAGCAAAACAGGCCAAAGGTAAGCGAGACCTCAGAATACTGTAAATAAATATATATATACCCTGGAAGATATCAATACAGATGAAATCAATGGAAGGTAGTAAAGATAACGTAATTATCAAAGATTAGAGACAAATAAATCAGTGGGCTAATCACTTCAAAGGACTCTTGAATCGACCATCACCTGCAACTCGTCCAGAAATACCAAGAACAGCCACAGTTATACTTTTTAAGTTATTAAGTGCAATAGCACTTCTTGCCTTAGAGTAAATAGTGATTTTTGGCTATTGATGTTAACATTGACTTTTTACTGTTGTTTGAAGGTGATGAAAAGCAGAAGATTCGTTCGACTATAAGTACCTGTAACTGTCTTTTTTGAATGAAGATACAGTTTTAGATTAGGTCAACAGGGTCTCTAGCTTCTCTGTATACAGATGAAACCACAACCTAAACTAATGCATTTAGCACAATGTTATTATCATCACTGTCTTTCCGATGTAACATTTTGTTGCTGCAAGATAACACATGCATTTGAATTAACCGACTGATTTTACTGCGGTAGAAATGTTGGGATTCTAAGTAAAAATTATGTACAGATCTCAAGAAACCGAAAAGGCGATTTCATTTCTCGTAATTTGGCGCTTGTATTCACAGCCGTTTGTAAAATCGAATTAATTTCGTTCTGGTTTATAATTTAGAAGTCAGTTTTGTGTGAATGCATTAATTTATTATCAAACTGCTGTTAATTTCTTATCTAGTTTACTATTAATTTGTCGTTAGTTTGTCATTAATTTGTTACTGAAAGTTATGACACTTGGTAAGTTAGTTGTTAGTATGTTGACATTCATCTAGAAATGGAAAAAAAGGAACAAGAATAAATTCATTGAGAAAAGCGTATTCTATGCAGTGAAGTTTAGAGTGCATTTGATTCTGTTGTAAGAAAATGCTGATTGTTTATCTTGATTAATGGAAAAAATTAGAATTAGTAAGTAATCGCCATTTGATTATCATTCGTTTTGATACATTCATCATTAGTTTGTATTGTACGTTGTGTTCTGCACCAAAATCTTTTAAAATTCACTCCAATGAATTTTTTCGACACTGACTTGTCATTACGAATCGTGACAGATTTAATGCAATTCATATTTCGTAAGCTGGATTTTATTTAAATGCCTTTTATACCTCCTTTTCCTGCACAGTTTATTTACCTGTCTGTATAATGTTGAATGTAAAATTAACATATGTGTAAAACTTGGGCATGTTTGGCATGCATGTCGTCATTAATGTTATTATTATTATCACTATCACTATTATCATTATTTATTTTATTTTTACATTTCTCTACATACTTCCTGAATAATTTATCAAGGTGATTATTGAGTTTCAAAGCTTCCAATATATGCCTCACTGCCTGTCTTAAATTTTTCTTGTTACTAATTAGTTTTTCTGCCCTGCTGTCACTTAAAAATTTCACCAGTCCCATTCTGACTGACATAGGCTGGGATGACTGGAAATACAAATATCGGTTTGAACGTTTGGGTTTCCTGTAAACGCCAGTGTTTAACTTCCTGTTTTGTTTCCTTTGATGATACAAACTAACATTGAAAGCTCCGCCATCGTGACTGTTTAATTTATAAGTGAATAGAAATGCTTCTACGTTCGAGTTCATGTGTTCGAAAAAATCTGTTCATCTCCTGTTCGAACAAATCAACTCGAACGTAGAAACACTTCAATTCACTTGTGAATTAAAAAGTTACGATGGTGGAGCTTCTAATGGTAGATTGTATCATAAAAAGGTAACAAAACAGGAAGTTAAACACAGGCGTTTACAGGAAACCCACATATTCAAACAAATATTTCGATTTTGATCCATCAAACTCCATGTCAATAAAGCAGGATTAGTGAATAGGGCGAAAACCTAAGTGCTATTAAAGGAAATCTGAGTCAGGAGGTAAGACGTATTTATCAGGAAATTCGTGGAAAATTAAAATGATAAAATGAATAATAAGGAATAAAAGCATGAAAAACATGCACAAAAGGATGGCAGCACAAACAATGGGAAATTTATAACATCAATAGTACTCGCACACAAGGAAAGAACGACCTAAAGGATCCTGCAAAGTCCATTAAGCAAAATAATTTACCTTATCTAATACCGTGCAATAAAATAATTGTGAGGTCGAATAGATAAGCTAAAGTAGTAGATGGAGGTCAGGTATGGTAACGGAGCAAAAACATTCAGCAAAATTTAGACAAGCAAACACTATAAAGGTAAGAAGTGTATAAAATAAGCTCAGCTATAGCACTACATGGAGTTACACAAAGCCAGATAATAAGATAGGACAAAATGAAAGTCCTAAAATCTAATATAAGGGCGTTGGGAGAGAAAGTGATACCTGAAACTTCATTTATCGAATCATTTGAGGATATGTGGAATAGGAATGATTCAACATCCGTCCCGTTCATTTGGAAAATTATGCTACCACTGCGACAAGTGAGAAGGAAGAAAGAAAACTATAAAAATCAAGTTTCGAAGTTGTGTGGTTATAACTGAAATGACTGTAGACGATAACTTGTGTTCGAAACGTCATCCAGTAAATAATACTGTTTCACTGTATGATAAACCTAATAAAAAATATTGGTATGAGCGTAAAATTGCCACATCGATTTTTACACATTTATCAAGTGTCTAGATACTCTGAATTTTAATTTTTATCATTCGATCTGGAAAATTTGGTATATGTTTATGTCATATGTTGGGTTACTACTTAACTAAAGTTTCGTTACAGCAGTATTTTTTATACTGTATTTTTTTGTATGCGTATGCAAATGGACACTCCAGACTGTTTGGAATATCCCGCCTATTAGTTGTTTTTTTGGTTACTGGAACTCTAGCCATACTTTTCATATTTAATGAGTAGTCTCCTTTTCGAATAGAGAATGTCGCTTCTATTTCATGTTTTAGGATAAATCAAACAATTTTATCCAACGTCTGTGGGAATTATTTTCAATGATGACTACATGTTTAGTCTATTATTTCATTTTATGATTTGAAAAATGGATCTTTGCCTTCATTATTGACGAAGTATGGTATAGAAAGAATTTCATAATTAATAAATAATTCTTACCTTCTTTAAGAAGATTAATACTCCCCAATTTTGCTTTGCGAAATAAGAAGATGAAGGTGAATAATTAGTATGCAGTTGTTTTATGTTTTCTTCATGAATATCTGACAGATTTTAACATAATAATACTATTTTGTTTAAAATATTAACTCTGAAACACGGGGATGTCCTTACGTTGTTTTGTAGGTGTTAGACATTATTTTTAGTACTTGACCTTCAGTTAGGGTAGGCAAGTGTCGAATACGGTTCCAGTTACTTCAGCTCTGGTTAGTGAGTTATATCTTCGATCTTTACACAATGCGTTTACCTTACAGACTAGTTCATGAAATCTCATTTCCAAGCAGGTAAGTTCTATCTAACCAGCTAACTATTTCACTCAGTGTTTATGCTGCTGTACAAATACAATTTCACCAATTGTATCTACCAATATATATAAATACTTATACAGTGTAACTTAGCGGCTAAATATAAGTCAAATCTAACTACGCAACCATATTTCAGTAACTTTCCAACATGAAGTAAACCTCTTTTAAGAATTCCATACTATTTTGATTCTGTAGTGGTGCAGCTTAGATTAATGTCTATTAACATTCATCTAAAAGCCTTATTCCTTTAAATTTTAGATACTCTTATATTTCTTGCAATTCTTTTCATGAAATAGAGAACGTACCTGCATCGCTTTAATAGTATTCGCAACACAATAAGTAGTTCGATTAGCTTGGTTAATAATCAGATGAGTTATTACACTTCAACTTCACAAATTTGAGAATATTCAGAAACCCATATTCTCTAATATTTCAATGTTCAGTGCAAACACAGTATTCAACAACAAACAGGTTCTACTTCTCTTTATAGATTCTTCAGATTTTGTTTCAAAACGAATTTGTGCTTCTTGTCTAAGTAGGAGGCATATCACTGACTTAAGCCGTTCAGAAAGTTAAAACAACGTTGAGTGTAGAACTAATTATTCGCCAGACCAGTTTTTACATTTTCCTTCTTTTTGATTCCATTAAATACAACGGTTTGACTTCTAAAGTATGGCATAACTATTATTTTAGTTACCTGCAAGAATGTTTTAAAAGACTCTCTTAATACCCAAAATTTCATTTAAAATTTTTAATTATATGTCTGAGGTAATTTATTAAATTAAATGAATGAGAGTCAAGTTAATGATCTGAGTAGAATTCACTTGAAAATGAATGAGAGTTAAGTTAATAAGCTGATAGATCAGGATCTATCTCAACACCAAAGATGTAATTTTGTCTTACCTCTTTCTTCTTTGTTTGTCTGTTTCTTAATTGCATTATTTTCTACCCCCACCCTCCATTAAATCCCTACCCTCATGACGACTGTTGCTAACCCCATTTTCGTTTATCTTTAAGGGAATTCTACTCAGCTTATTAATTTATTGAATTTGCAGTGTATTAGTATTGTTTGTGATTTCATCACAACAGTTAACGCTTTTCATGCCAAATGCATTTGGAGGAACAATGTGGAATAAATCTGTTTTATCCACGTTTGTGAAGGACATCTTTGTCACTGTTTTAATTGTATTAAGTGCAACGTGAGGGCTATTAAATGTCCGCAGTCCTTGCCTAATTATGAAGAAGACAACTAAATCGACTGTCAAGGAAAAATAATGATGAATTTCACTGGTAAGATGGACATACTTGCAAGAGTTCTGCCACAGGGAAGAAATAAAAGATGTACGCAATATTTATAGTTAAAGTTTCGGTTATTAGGAGTAAAAAAATCACTGAATCAGTAATTTAGTGAGTCTGTGACTGTTCTTTTACCGTTCTTGTATATTTTTGATACTAGTAGTTTAATTTCCTGATATACCGTTTTACCATCTTTAACTTCTAAAATAATACCCATGACTTCATCTTGGATTTACACTCTGTGACTTTAAAATTTGTTGATCCGTTCTCGAATATAAAAAGTGTATTGTGAGTACAGAATGCAACTGTGACTATCACACGTCTAATGTTTTAAAACCTTTTTGCCGTTTTTTCAATGACAAGAGCTACCGAGGTGATTGTTTTATTGAAGTACTATGTAGCAACAAAGCCTTCATTTCTTTTGTTTAACAAGTATGCGCGAATGAATCGAGTGTGATTGCAAATACCCAATGTGTCTATGTGAAAATAAATGACTCTACTACTCTTAACTGCTTTCAAAATGATGTGTCACTTGGTATTCACTCAACGGGAAAGTTGTACATAAGCTTAGGTGCAAATTAGAGAACTACCCAAACCACTACGAGTTATTTTCGCAAACTATTATTCTTTCACAAATGTGACGTAACCTCATGGCGAAGATGCTGTGTAGATGATGCTGTTGAGTAGAAGATGGATTTCCAAATACTGAAAGCGTTGATACTCAATTGTTCAGTAAACCCGAATATCCGATTCAGATACTGTTGAAGTGTTATTCACGGAATTCATCTTTGTAAGTCACTTACATTGTGTTACAAAACATGCACAAGTTCAGAGAATCATCAGGAGAAATGTCATGAAATCAATTTCATGAATCGCATAACTGTGTTCATTTAATTATAGTAAGCTACAATTTTTGAGACAGAATTATAACTTACTATATCCAGCTGTAAAGAGAATATCCACATATTAGTCTTCAGATGCTGAACATGAATAAAATTTATACGTAAAGAATTCGATATTCTATTAAGGTCATTATCTTTCCTTGTGGCATACATCAGGTAAATCTGAGAAGTGTGAAACATTAAAAAAATATGAAACCACTTGTTGGCGTTCGTCAGTGACACTTAATAGTTTTTGTGACATTTTCAAATAAATGTGTTCTGTTGAGAGTTATAATAAGAAGCTTACCGTCATATGTTCCTTCTGATTGATGAAGAAAGAACATTGAATATTAGAAAACTGAAATTTCGAAATCGAACAGTACATTTTTGAAGGAGTAAAATAAAATTTCATAGTTTTTCGTAATTATCACTTAGTTGGTTTGCATCTAAAACAACCAGTTCTTTTAAGTTAAATGACAATTGTGCAACAAGTTAAATAAGCCAGTATAATTATTTTACTGAACAGTTCTATTGAAATTTCACCAGTAAGTGAATGCATCGTTTGGTCTTATTCGACATCCTTTTAGATATATTTACTATGTAATTACTAAGTTGTCAAAAGTTAAGTAGCTGGTGTATTTACTTATTCCGTTTAGGCCATTTATGTAATCACTTTCTAAGACAACCGCAATTCACCAGTAACGTCTTAGTTTGAATCTAACATTGACTTACGCAAAGCATCCATATCTGTAAAATATTTTATAATTCATTGTCATGTGATGGGCAAACTGAGTCATTTTTCAATATATTCAAGTTATACTTCAATCTATTGAACTTTACACGGAAGTAAGATACATGTAATCAACTTTCTTGATATGTAAATCTACAAGCTTATTAGTTTAGTTATGCAATTTTCAAATTTGTTTACTTGAGAATGACTTTATTTAGTACCCACCTTACAAAGGTGTACAGACTTTCTGCAATACTGTTTGCCGAGTCTTATATAAAAGATTAATTCTAGTATTCTGTGTTTCGTAAATGTCTTATTTTCATATTGACTGATATCTAAATAAAATTTGCAGAAGGTGATGTTTATTGTGTTTTAATACTTTAGTAAGATATAACCAAGGTTAAGGAATTCATCTATATGTTTATGAAGCAGTTAACAAATCTCCTATGTGCTCACACCATATGTGTTTAATAAAAAATACTGCATAAGAAGAAAGTACCATCTCATAATTTTTTTAATTACTAGAGTGCTGAAAAGAACTTGTAAAAGCTCGCGCATGTTCAAATTGGCTTTGTTCAGTCAGTGGTTTCTTTATAGAACTTCAAATTATATATTCAAACTTACTCTTTTTAACTATATTGAAAGGTGAATTACACAAAATTTATTATGATCGGCAATTACCTCATTTGTTACAGAAATGTTTTTAAAGTTACGAATGTCGCGAAATATTCTTAGATGATTGAAGGTTGATTTTATTGTGGAATAGGAACAACTAGAATTACCGTTAAGGATAGATATTTGGAATTAGTTTAAAACTTCTAACCAATGCTAGTGCACAAACCGACGATTGACTACGTTGAAGACAAAACGCCACTAAACAAGTGAGTAGGTGGGCTACGCTTCAGTAGTCTACGGTTAATATTTATTTTCAGTGCATAAGATCTCATTTGTGCCACATGATTTTTTAGAAGTTTGAAATACCCATAAGGTGAAATCCATAGGTCAAAACTGCACAAAGTGTTCAGTAATGGAAGAATCACTGAAAATTAATTGTTACCCATGGATAAATTAGTTATCTGACTATTCTGAAACATGAGTTTTAAGAAGAGGAAAAGAATCTATGGAATTCATTCATCGGATATTCTTGTTATTTCTTTCCTTTTTTAATTTCATAAATTCCTTTTTCAAAAAACAAATTTTTTTTTTAATAAATACACGCTTAAATAATCTATGCTACCATAAATTAAATTTTTTTCTACATGAAATTATTAGTTTATAATTATGTGCAAATTCACGCTTTTTGTGTTAAATCTGACGACATTTAAGATAAATTTAGATAGTTGTCAACCATTTTATCAAGGATGTAGTTGAGCTACTTACGTTGTTCCTCTGAAACAGCAGGTAAAATTTGGTATTACATTATTATTAAACTAGATGCAGATTAAGCGAAGTACACTTAAAATGAAGCTAGTATAGTACTTTCTTATATTGTCCAGTCCTGTAAGTGAGTGAATTACGTGCCGTGACTTTTATAGGATTTCGTTCAAAGGCTTCATAAATCTTACACACTTTAGGGAATATAGTATGTCCCATATGGTCATGAAGTGGATTAAAGTTAACATCTTTGGATTTCTCCCAGTACATGGTATCCAGTCAGAATATAGTTTTTATATCTCAAGCTCGTAATTTATTCTTCATGTCAAATAACTATATAATAAGTTATAGTTTCCGGCACCTGAAGCAATAAATCTTTGATTTCTGAGTCAGTCTTCTGCGTCTTTTCGGTAAAGAAATAGTAATCAAGTGATCAGTAGTATGTTGTTCATGCGTTGAAGTAACAGTAGAACTTACACACAAATTCAGTGTCATCCTCATTACTTAATTTTTAAAACTTAATTTCATTGTTGTTTGCTTAATCATTTAGAAGCCTGAAAATAAGTTAATGTCAGAAAATGCAATATAGGAACTCTTAACATAATATCAAAAGGATTCCTTAACTAACGTATTGTATCTATGTCTTCGCTACTGCAAGTTTCACGGAGTAACGCAAGAAACTGTCCGGCTCCCTCACCGTCAATGGGTCCTTGCAGCGTTTAAGTAACTTGAAAATCCCCATTGATTCATATAATATACTGACTAATATATTGACTGAAAATGAGCTGTATGTGAAGCATAATGAAGTCCACATGCAACTTTCATATTTCGTGGGAATTTCCTGAGCAACTGAAAGTTATAAGGACCACAGAATGCATTAATTTTAAAAAAAATTGTGTTCTGTATTACGATTACATTCAAATTGCAACGTACTTGCTTTGTCACCTGGAAGACGAAGTAATTGAATAATTTTGTTGCTTATTTTTCAAAATTTTTAATTTCGCATAGTGAAAAAAAGCATTCTGAGACGATGGTTTACAGGACAACACTTGTCGAACTTTAAGATATTTCCCTGTAATAGTGATAATTCAGTATAATGTGCATAAAAATGAAGAGACTGGGCATTGAGAAAGTAGTTTAAGTAAGACGCATGTTGACTACTATAACCAGAGCATAGGACTACCATCGTCTTTTAGGATGCGTCTGATTTACGCAGTGGATGTTTCATTTCTGTAGTGAAATTATCACCATGAACCATCTGTAAAGCTTGTGAAATCTACTTATTCGGGGGAAGTAGTTCATTCATTAATTACTGATATGCAGCGAACTGTGTTCTTGAAAACTAAATAAAAGTAAATTCATCTAGTCCGCTGTGAATTTTGAGCAGTGTGGTATGTTTCTGCAACAGCTTAATCATTTTCATACAATGTTTTTAACTTGACAATCATCATTTAAAAATGACCGTTATTTGTAGGAAATTAAAAACTTACCTATTTGCTCTGTTGCAGAGATGATTATAGATGAAACACGCTTTAAAATTCTACGATAAATATGGTTCAAATTTTGATCAAAATATATTAGTTAAGACGTTAATTGCTAATGTTGTCATGATGTATGGTGTAAAGCACTAAATCCATAAGTTATGAAATTGCCTTGTGATATGCGTGTTTCAGTATATTAACCAGTGAATTATGGAAATACTTTCAAAGATTTATGACGGCTGTAGATTTTCAGCAATCGTATCTGAAGTACCTTCTTTTTACTCAATCTCAGAATTTCCACAATGTGTACGACAATAAATGTAAAAATACTCCCTTAAGTCACTGTTGTCCTAATGAAGGTTTAGAATGTGAAAACAAATTGCCACATACTAAATAATTGATCCATGGATTGTTTCTACTGCTCTAGTCGCTGGAGTTTATTTTATTTTCCACAGGAAGTACTTATTATGTGAAGACTCAAACTTTATATATGAAGTTAGTAGTACGAACGGTCATATTTATTAAATACATTTTATCTCAGGCCATAAAAGAGCCTTGCGTTTTTAAGTTTACTTTGAGCCCAAACTAGGCAACATTTCACTTTTGGAGAAGATTGTTATTCCATGGCGTTTTCATTTCCTCTAGAAACTTACTAGGACTTTCTACAGGTAGGGAGGTTAAGTAAATAAAAGTAAACAGTGATCTATTTTAATAGCTTGAAATATTTTGTTACTTCATATCTTTAAAGAGTGTATTGATTCAGTATAAGTGTAATACGTGGATCTTCTGGTAGTATATAGTTCCATTGGGATTTGTTTAATTAGAATATGTCACACAATGAAACAGTATAATTAACTGTGTGATGTATCAAATAAACAAATATGTATTTATCTGTTGTGCAAGGGAAGGGGGTGAAACCACATCTACTCGTATAAAAGTTTTGAATAAACCACGCATCACCATATAGTATGGTGTTCATATGAGTTTTTCCACTTGTTTGTAGTAGTCCTTATATTAGTCAGTTAACATGTATACGTACTTGCAATTTATCCAGTGAAATCTGTGCATCTAATTATGCACATTTAATTAGTAAGAAAATATTGCGTTTATAAAAGTTATCATGGCACCAGGTGCTGTACTGCCTCTTAGTTATTTTGCAAATAAGACACACTTTCCCTCCTATTATGAAACAGTTGCTCAGTTGGTTTATACAGTAATTGAATTCGGTGAAAACAGATTAGTTTGTTATCATGAGACATTCTATTTATTTATTTATAAAGAAGCATTTCTGCGCACAATATTCTAGTTGTCGATGACTGACAAAGTTCAGCATTTTTATTCAATTTTTTTCTTTTTTATATATTTTGCATACCTCTGATCTGTATATATGATGTCTTCCCTATGTTGAAATTAGTGCTTTTATTTAAGAGTGATCTGCAATGTTCTTTTCCAGCTTTGCATTCATAAGAAACTTAATTTCGCTTTCTTGAAGTGATAGTGATAGAATAATACTGTGTTATGAAACCTTTTGAACATCCCTCAAGAATAAAATAGCAGGAAACATCTACTAAATAGTGTTCTATACCCAATGAACTATTCATTTTGAGTAGTTTTTCATTTAGTATGTAGTAACCTCATGCTATACTTATAAAAGTTTTGTATTCACTGGTCAGTCGCTTTTACGATCGTATTTTGTAATGTTTCATCAAACCTATATTGTATCAATATGCAGTACATGGATTAAAGTCCAATTTTCTAGGCATAATCGTTAGCTATGTAAGTAGTTATCATTTACTTAATTGTACACCGCTGATTCATTGAAAATATTTGCTGACTTGTATATATAGTGGAAGGTAAATGGGAGTGCAGAGGTCTGCATACAAAGTTGTGATTCACTTAACTTTTTGTTCAGAAGAGTGAATAAAAAATATTTCTCAAATCTATTTTGCAGGATTAAAGAAGGTCATGGTTTTAAGATCATCTCAAAAATTATTTATGTCAAGTATGTGTGGAAACGTTTTCGATAACCTTGTGTGTTCTAACAAATGCTAGCTGTATATGGAATTATCTCGATAAATATTAATTTGAAGCGAAGCAATAATTATTTTGGCTACGAATTTAACAAAGGTATTCACTGCTTTGAGAACCTTATCATAATCGAAGGAATTGTGAATTTTACGATATACTGTCTAATTTATTCTCTATAAAGTCGTATCTTCTTGCATTCATAGGTTCACATAATGAAAAGAATGTTAGATTATGAATGTAACTGGAACTTCAGACTGACAGATGTTCGTGTGTGAATGCTGGTGTAAACTGGGACTTGTGATTCACTTACGTCCACCTTTGGAAAAATGAATAAAAAGCATTTTGATTACTTGTTGTATAGAATAAAGGATGGTCATGGTGACAAGATTATATCTTTAAAAGTGATAAATTTCAGAAATTTGTAAGAAACGTTTCTTAATCCTTGTGTAGTATATAAAATGTGGATAAGAAGTAATCTAATGAGTCGTATGCTTCATTTGCGTTGACTAATGTGTGGAGGTGATTCTTAATCAGTTTTTAGTATTCGGTTATCAGTCAAGTTGGCTATTTGGCTTCCTGAATGGAATCCACAAATCACCACTATTATTATATCTGCAGAAATAACAGAGGAAAAACCGGGATTTCTGAATCACTTACCGAGATCTTCAAAACAGTGAATAAAATTATCATTTCACAAATTTATTTAGTAGGATTCGGGATTTTCATAGTTATAAGATTATATCTTCAGTGCGTCGATGGCATAGCGGTTAGGACGCTGCCGACCATGCACATGGTCTGGGGTTCGATCCCCGGCCAACGCACTCCTTTACCTCGTTAAGCCAGAAATAATGTTGGTGAAGAGGAAAGGCTGAGCATGAGGTTAGCAACCACATCCTGTAAAATAAACACTGCTACAGAAACTTCAAGCCACAAGCTTGAAGCCCTATGTTCCACTGGGGAACGTGACGGAAAAGAAATCTTCAGAATAAAGTCAGAATCAGCCCGGAGCTTTTCTACGTCCTTGTGTAGTATATAAAATGTGAATAAGAAGTAATCTAATGAATCGTATGTTTCATTTGCGTTGACTAATATGTAGAGGTGATTCTTAATCACTTTTTGGTATTCGTTTACCAGTCAAGTTGGCTATTTGGCTTCTTGAATGGAAACCACAAGTCACCAATATTACTATATCTGCAGAAATAACAGATGCAGACTAGAATTTATAAACAACTTACTCAAACCTTCACAAGAATAAATGAGATATACTATTTCACAAAACTTGTTGAGTAGAATTAGCGGTGGTCATGGTTATAAGATTGTTTCTTCTTTAGTTAGGTATCAGAATAATGTCAAAGTGCTTTTATATCCTTGTGTAATACATCGGATGTGATTAAGAGTTATGGTGTGTTCACCGGCTTTTAGTTTGTAGTCAGATTCAAGCATTCTCGACTAACTGAAGTTGTGGCTTGCAGGTTTAGTTACGCAGTTTTGATTAATATAAGGGTACACGTTGATCACTTTGTTAGAATTCAATTCCATATTAGATAAGTTTACTTGATATTGCATACAGTGATAAATTATTATTAACTGGATGACGTTTTGAGCACAGTTTATTGCTCATAATCATATTAATTTATTCACAAGGCTTCTTAATTTGCTTTGTATATATTTTTCTTTGCTTTATTGCACGTTGTAATTTTACATGTATCCTGTATAGGCACTGCATCATTTGGTGTTGATTACATTAACAATATTCGGTGATTAACTTCTTTCTCCACTTAACTATACACGTTTTCTACTTTTACGCTATCACACTGTATTGTGTGGTACATGTGGAAAGATCCAGTGGATCCGTTTTTCTAGATTATTTAACTTAGGAGGGCAAGTCAGTTTAGTTCTAGCTAAATTTCTGTATTCCGATAATCTAGTTGATCCCGAACTACTAGCTTGGCCTATGTAACAGACCTCAAGTTCATTACATGTTACTTGGTGAATAGTATATTTTTCTTAAATGGATCTTTTGGGTACTTAGGCTGACAAAATTTATTTCTGAGGGATTTCATTAGTTTAGATGCTGCCGTGATTCTAGCCTCATTGGGAATCCTGTTTAAGGCCTCTTAAGTTCCTTCTTCATATGGTAATACTGCAGAACCTTTGAATTCCACATTATTTTCATCATCATTTTCGTTACGACTCTTATTTTCCCCATGCGTCTTCATACATTTTTCAATAAAATATGGTGAGCATTTACTCTCTAGTAATATTCTACTTATCTTTTTGATTTAATTGTTTAAATCTTCTGACTTTCTAGTCAGGTTATATTGACACTTAACCAAACCTAAATTTACCGATTCCGGATGAAATGAATTAAGGTCTAAGAATATATCACAGTGTGTTGGTATCCCGTAAATACTAATATCTAACCCACCATCTTGTTCCAGTTTTATGTTACTGCCTAACATGACCAACTACTCTTGTTCATTTTCTGATTAACAATACTGTGTCACTTTGTGTTATATCAGTGAAACTCACCTAATATGCAATGCAGTTTTATGTCAGTAACCCTTAATTTGAATCACCACCCATTTACGTCATCCTGGGGAAATTGTTAGTGACATTAACCCTCAAAAAATAACTTCAGCTGACAAAAGAGGATACAAAAATCAGTTTCGGGTAAATCACTTCTATCAGAGTTATGTTAACTCACCAGAAACACCCGCTAAAGTGAGTGAAATGAGAAATATGATGTTTGCTCAGACAGTCACATTTCTTTAAAAAAATTTAATTCATGGAAATTACTTGTGTTTCCATCACTTCCATGCACATGTTAACTATATTTTCCATATTTAAAAGCCCAATGATTTTGAACAGTCATGGTTGTTTTGTTGTCTATGAAGTTTCTAGTTTGGCAGTTCATATTTTTGGTATTCCTATGCAAAACCCTGAAGAAACTGATAAACCAGATAATTTTCGATGTTTCATTGATTAAGTATCATAACATAAATTGAGCTAATAACCTAGAACCCTGAGATAATTTACTGCCGACTGCTACCTAGAAGTAAATTGCGAATGCTACGAAAATTTCTTTCCTTTTCACAAAGAAAATTTGTTACACTTAACTGCACAAAAGAGGCTTTAAGAATTGCACAGCATCATTTTAACTGGCCAAAAAGCTGATTTCCTTTGAGTAAGGTATTACAACAAAGAATTCGCTTTCAACTCATGATTGCTCACGTTTCATCCTCTGATTTTATTTTTCAGAGTTTCTTGAGTATTAATGCATATTACTGCCGTTTCACTCATGCTTCACTAAATTATCACGAATTGAATATAACTTTTGAACTTACATAAGGCTTCTGTTAATCGGACAGTTGAAAATCAAATTAGCATGCGTCAAACAAAGAAGATCTCTCTTTTTTTCAATGAATCGTTAGAACCTGTTGACTTTATTTTCAAGTGAGAACGTCATCTCAGGTGAATAGTTAAAGTCACATTTTTATCTCACTCCCCCGAAGTTTATGTTAACACGAATTCCCTTTCATGTTAAAATGATGCAAAGGGAAACT
>OX235271.1:208794666-208812155 GCA_944472155.2 Trichobilharzia szidati
TAACATATCACTTGCTGGCAAACTATTATTCTTTCGCAAATGTTACGTAACCTCATGAAGAAGATGTTGTGTAGATGATGCTGTTGAATAGAAGATGGATTTCCAAATACTGAAAGTGTTGATACTCAATTGTTCAGTAAATCCGAATATCCAACTGAGATACTTTTGAAGTGTTATTCACGAAATTCATCTTTGTAAGTCCCTTACATTGTGTTACAAAACATGCATAAGTTCAGAGAATCATCAGGAGAAATGTCATGAAATCAATTTCATGAATTGCATAACTGTGTTCATTTAATTATAGTAAGCTACAATTTTCGAGAGAGAATTATGACTTACTATATCCAGCTGTAAAGTGAATATCCACATATTAGTCTTCAGATGCTGAACATGAATAAAATTTATACGTAAAGAATTCGATATTCTATTAAGGCCATTATCTTTCCTAGTGGTATATATCAGGTAAATCTGAGAAGTGTGAAACACCTTTTAAAAATATGAAACCACTTGTTGGCATTCGTCAGTGACACTTAGTAGTTTTTGTGACATTTTCAAATAAATTTGTTTTGTTGAGCGTTATAATAAGAAGCTTACCGTCATATGTTCCTTCTGATTGATGAAAAAAGAACATTGAATATTAGAAAACTGAGATTTTGAAATCGAACAGTACATTTTTGAAGGAGTAAAATAAAATTTCATAGTTTTTCGTAATTATCAATTAGTTGGTTTGCATCTAAAACAACCAGTTCTTTGTAATCAAATGACAATTGTACAACAAGTTAAATAAGCCAGTATAATTATTTTACTGAACGGTTCTATTGAAATTTCACCAGTAAGTGAATGCATCGTTTGGTCTTATTCTACATCTGTTTACATATATTTACCACATAATTACTAAGTTATCAAAAGTTAAGTAGCTGGTGTATTTACTTATTCCGTTTATGCCATTTATGTAATCACTTTCTAAGACAACCGCAATTCACCAGTACAGTCTTAGTTAGAATCTAACATTGACTTACGCAAATCCTCCATATCTGTAAAATATTTTATAATTCATAGTTATGTGGTGTGCAAACTGAGTCATTTTTCAATATATTTAATTTATACTTCAATCTACTGAACTTTACACAGAAGTAAGATACGTGTTATCAACTTTCTTGATATGTAAATCTACAAGCTTATTAGTTTAGTTATGCAATTTCTAAATTTGTTTACTTGAGAATGACTTTATTTAGTGCCCACCTTACAAAGGTGTACAGACGTTCTGCAGTACTGTTTTCCGAGTCTTATATAAAAGAGTAATTCTAGTATTCTGTGTTTCGTAAATGTCTTATTTTCATATTGACTGATATCTAAATAAAATTTGCAGAAGGTGATGTTTATTGTGTTTAATACTTTAGTAAGATATAACCAAGGTTAAGGAATTCATCTATATGTGTATGAAGCTGTTAACAAATCTCCTATATGCTCACACCATATGTATTTAATAAAAAATACTGCATAATAAGAAGAAAGAACCGTCTCGTAATTTTTTAACTACCAGGTTGCTGAAGAGAACTTGTAAAAACTCACGCATGTTCAAATTTCTTTTGTTCAGTCAGTGGTTTCTTTATAGAACTTCAAATAATATATTTAAACTTACTCTTATTAACTATATTGAAAAGTGATTAATACAAAACTTATTAACATCGGCAATTACCACATTTGTTACAGAAGTGTTTTTAAAGTTACAAATGTCGCGAAATATTCGTAGATGATTGAAAGTTGATTTTATTGTGGAATAGGAACAACTAGATGTACCGTTAAGGATAGATATTTGGAATAAGTTTGAAACTTCTAACCAATGTTAGTGCACAAACCGACTAAAGACTGAGTTGAAGACAGTAACGCCACTAGACAAGTGCATTATGAATCAGTAGGTGGGTTACGCTTAGTGGTCCACGGTTAATCTATATTTTTAATGCAGAAAATCTCATTTGTGCTACATGATTTTTTATGTCTTAAAAACCCATAAAGTGAAATCCATCAGTCAAAATTACCTATCAGAATTGTTGGAAATTTGCACCAAAAGTGTTCAATAATGGCTAAATGGCTGAAAACTAATTGTTGCCCATGAATAAATCAGTTATCTGCCTTTTCTGAAACATGAGTTTTAAGAAGAGGAAAAGAATCTGTGGAGTTCATTCGTCGGTTATTCTTGTCATTTCTTTCCTATTTACTATAAATTAGACTCGAAATCTGTGGCGTACTGAAACAGAATTAACAGGTATTGTTTTCTGATTTAACCCCCAACAAAATGTGGCTGAACTACTTAACTCTCAACTTTTCTTTGCAACTCAGCATTGAAAGTATATATTTGTATAATCATAACAATGCATGAAATTATAAGTATCTAATTATGTGCTTATTCACGCTTTTTTGTTAAATCTGACGACGTTTAAGATTAATGTAGATAGTTGTCAACCATTTTATCAAGTTTGTAGTTGAGTTACTCACGTTGTGCCTCTGAAACAGAGCGTAACATTTCGTATTACATTATTATTATTAATAAACTTAAAAAGAAGCTAGTATAGTACTTTCTTATATTGTCCAGTCCTGTAAGTGAGTGAATTACGTGGCGCCACTTTTATAGGATTTCGTTCAAACGCTTCATAAATCTAACACACTAGGGGGAATATAGTATGTCCTATTGTTAGCGCAACCTATAGGTCGGACATATGGCCATGAAGTGGATAAAGTAACAATTTGGATTTCTCCCGATACATACTATCCAGTCAGAATATAGTTTTTATAACTCAAGCTCGTAATTTATTCCTCATGTCAAATAACTATATGATTAGCTGTAGTTTTTGGCCCCTGAAGCGATGAATCTTTGACTTCGGAGTCAGTCTTCTGCATCTTCTCAGTAAAGGAATAGTAATCAAGTAATCATGTAGTATATTGTTCTTGCGTTGAAGTAACTGTAGAACTAACCCAAAAATCCATTGTCGTCCTTATTACAACAAATGTGGCTAGTACTTATTTTTTAAAACTCAATTTCATTGTTGTTTTCTTATTCATATAGAAGCCTGAAAATAAGTTAATGTCAGAAAATGGAATATAGGAACTCCTAACAGAATATCAAAAGGATTCTTTAACTAACGTATTGTATCTATGTCTTCGCTACTGCAAGTTTCACGGAGTAACGTAAGAAACTCACCGTCACTGGGTCCTTGCAGTGTTTAAGTAACTTGAAGATCCCCATTGATTCATATAATATATTGACTGAAAATGAGCTGTATGTGAAGCATAATGAAGTCCACATGCAACTTTTACATTTTGTGGGAATTTCAACATCACATTACTGAGCAACTGAAAGTTACAAAGGACCAAAGAATGCATTCATTTTAAAAACAAATTGTGTTCTGTATTACGATTACATTCAAATTGCAACGTACTTGCTTTGTCACCTGGAAGACGAAGTAATTGAATAATTTTGTTGCTTATTTTTCAAAATTTTAATTTCGCATAGTGAAAAAAAGCATTCTGAGACGATGGTTTACAGGACAACACTTGTCAAACTTTAAGATATTTCCTTGTAATAGTGATAATTCAGTGTGATATGCATGAAAAGGAAGAAACTGGGCATTGAGAAAGTAATTTAAGTAAAACACATGTTGACTACTATAACCAGAGCATAGGACTACCATCGTCTTTCAGGATGCGTCTGATTTACGCAGTGGATGTTTCATTTCTTTAGTGAAAATATCACCATAAACCATCTGTAGAGCTCGTAAAGTCTACTTATTCGGGAAAGTAGTTCATTCATTAATTACTGATATGCAGCGAACTGTGTTATTAAAAACTAAATAAAACTAAATTCATCTAGTCCGCTATGAATTTTGAGCAGTATGGTATACTTCAGCAACACCTTAATACTTTTCATACAGTAAAATACAATGTTTTAACTTAACAATCATCACTTAAAAATGACCGTTATTTGTAGGAAACTAAAAACTTACCTATTTGCTCTGTTGCAGATGTGATTATAGATGAAATACGCTTTAAAATTCCAAGATAAATATGGTTCAAATTTTGATCAAGATATATTAGTTAAGACGTTAATTGCTAATATTGTTATGATGTAAGGTATATAACACTGAATCCACAAGTTATGAAATTGCCTTGTGATATGCGTGTTTCCGTATATTAACCAGTGAATTATCGAAATACTTTCAAAGATTTATGACGGCTGTAGATTTTCAGCAATCGAATCAGAAGTATCTTCTTTTTAATCAGTCTCAGAATGTTCGCAACGTTTACGACAATAAAAGTAAAAATACTCCCTTAAGTCAGTGTTGTCTCAATGAAGGTTTAGAATGTGAGAACAAATTGCTCTAGTCGCTGGAGTTTATTTTATTTTCCACAGGAAGTACTTATTATGTGAATACACAAACTTTATATATGAAGTTAGTATTACGAACGGTCATATTTATTAAATACATTTTATCTCAGGCCATAAAAGGGCCTTGCGTTTTTAAGTTTACTTTGAGCCCAAACTAGGCAACATTTCACTTTTGGAGAAAATTGTTATTCCATGGCACTTGCAGCGCTTCTAGAAACTTACGAGGAGTTTCTACAGGTAGGGAGGTTGAGGAAATAAAAGTAAACAGTGATTTATTTCAATAGCTTGAAATGTTTTGTTACTTCATATCTTTAAAGAGTGTAGTGATTCAATATAAGTCTAAAACGTGGATCCTGTGGTAGTATATAGTTCGATTTTGATTTGTTTAATTGGAATATGTCACACAGTGAAACAGTGTGATGTATCAAGTAAACAAGTTATGTATTTATCTGTTGTGCAAGGGGAGGAAGTGAAACCACATCTACTCGTATGAAAGTTTTGAATAAACCACGCATCACCATATAGCATGGTGTTAATATGAGTTTTTCCATTTGTTTGTGGTAGTCCTTATATTAGTCACTTAACATGTATACGCACTTGCAATTTATCCAGTGAAAACTGTGTGTCTAATTATGCTTATAAAGACATTTAAGTAGTAAGAAAATGTGCGCTTATAAAAATTTTCAAAAATACTAGATTTTCTTTAGTTATCACGGTACAAAGACACATCCTCCCTCCTATTATGAAACAGTAGCTCAGTTGGTTTACGCAGTAATTGAATTCGGTGAAAACAGATTATTTTATTATCATGAGATATTCCATTTGTTTATTTATAAAAAAGCATTTCTGCACACAGTATTCTAGTTGTCGATGACTGACAAAGTTCAGCATTTTTATTCAAAATTTTTCTTTTTTATATATTTTGCATACCTCTGATCTCCATATATGATGTCTTCCCTTTTATTTAAGAGTGATCTGCAATGTTGTTTTCCAGCTTTGCATTCATAAGAAACCCAATCTCGTTTCCTTGAATTGATAGCGATGGAATAATACTGTGTTATGAAACCTTTTGAACATCCCTCAAGAATAAAACAGCAGGAAACATCTACTGAATAATGTTCTATGCCCAATGAACTAATCATTTCGAGTAGTTTTTCATTTAGTATGTAGCCACCTCATGGTATACGAGCTCGCCTTGTAACCAGAAGGTCCTGGGTTCGAATCCCGGTGGGTGCGTACTGATGAAGAGTCCCAAACTAGGACGAAACAGCTGTCCAGTACTCCTAGGTTTTCCAATAGTCCTCTAACTAATGTCAGCTCATGATGAAAATCCTGTAACCAATCAAATCCCTACGAACCAACATTTGAATAGTTTTTTATTCACTGCTCAGTCGCTTTTACATTCGTATTTTGTAATGTTTCATAAAACTTATACTCTATCAATATGCGGTACATGGACTAATGTTCAGTTTTCTAGGAATAATCGTTAGCTATGTAAGTAGATATCATATACTTAATTGTATACCGCTGATTCATTGAAAATATTTGCTGACCTGTATATATAGTGCAAAGTAAATGGGAGTGCAGAGGTCTGCATACAAAGTTGGGATTCACTTAACTTTTTGTTCAGAAGAGTGAATAAAAATTATTTCTCAGATCTATTTGGCAGGATTAAAGAAAGTCATGGTTTTAAGATCATCTCAAAAATTATTTATGTCAAGTATGTGTGGAAACGTTCTCGATAACCTTGTGTGTTCTAACAAATGCTAGCTGAATATGGAAGTATCTCGATAAATATTAATTTGAAGCGAAACAATAATTATTTTGGCTACGAATTTAACAAAGGTATTCACTGCTTTGAGAACCTTATCATAATCGAAGGAATTGTGAATTTTACGATATATTGTCTAATTTATTCTCTATAAAGTCGTATCTTCTTGCATTCATAGGTCCACATAATGAGAAGAATGTTAGATTATGAATGTAACTGGAACTTCAGACTGACAGATGTCCGTATGTAAATGCTGGTACAGACTGGGACTTGTGATTCACTTACGTCCACCTTTAGGAAAATGAATAAAAAGGATTTCGATTACTTGTTGTATAGAATAGAGGATGGTCATGGTGACAAGATTATATCTTTAAAAGTGATAAATTTCAGAAATTTGTAAGAAAAGTTTCTTAATCCTTGTGCATAAGAAGTAATCTAATGAATCGTATGCTTCATTTGCGTTGACTAATTTGTGGAGGTGATTCTTAATCAGTTTTTGGTATTCGGTTATCAGTCAAGTTGGCTATTTGGCTTTCTGAATGGAATCCACAAATCACCACCGTTATTATATCTGCAGAAATAACAGGGGAAAAACTGGGATTTCTGAATCACTTACCGATTTCTTCAAAACATTGAATAAAATTATCATTTCACAAATTTATTTAGTAGGATTGGGGATTTTCATAGTTATAAGATTATATCTTCTGAATAAAGTCAGAATCAGGCGGAGCGTTTTTACGTTCTTATGCATTACATAAAATGTGAATAAGAAGTAATCTAATGAATCGTATGCTTTACTTGCATTGGCTAATATGTGGAGGTGATTCTTAATCAGTCTTTGGTATTCGGTTATCAGTCAAGTTGGCTATTTGGCTTTCTGAATGGAATCCACAAATCACCAGTATTATTATATCTGCAGAAATAACAGATGCAGACTAGAATTTATACACAACTTACTCAAACCTTCACAAGAATGAATGAGATATACTATTTCGCAAAACTTGTTGAGTAGAATTAGTAGTGATCATGGTTATAAGATTGTTTCTTCTTTAGTTAGGTATCAGAGTAATGTCGAAGTGCTTTTACATCCTTGTGTGATACATCGAATGTGAATAAGAATTATGGTGTTTCATCGGCTTCTAGTTTCTAGTCAGATTCAAGTATTCTCAACTAACTGAAGTTGTCGTTTACAGATTTAATTACTTAGTTTTAATTAATTTAAGAGTAATCGTTGATCACTTTGTTAGAGTTCAATTCCATATTAGCTTAAAAATCCCCACTGAGTCATATGAAAAAGAGACGTTCAACGAAGAGACTCTTTTCGGCGAATTCATTCACATGACTGTACTATCAGACTTCCTCAAAGTGAAGAAGCAATGTCAATTCACTTGGTACACTCTGAACTTTACATACAGAAGAAGTTCCTTCAATCACTTCACTTGCAATGGATGTAAATTCTATTTTTTTCTGTCTCTTTATCAGTATGATTTTTTCTTTACAACTGTAATATTTTACATTTTCAGTTTCCTGTTCTCTACCCCTACCCGATTTAATTTCTACACTTCATCGACACTGTTGCGGTCTTGACGATGGCTCAATTTACAGTAATTTATGTTACGTCGTCCAATTCATCTGCTCACTTTTAGTCCTAATTCAAATGATATTATTCTCAACCACACTACTACTTACTCTCTACCTGTAATTACATCTGTTGCTATCCCGTTCTAGCTAAATTTCTATGTTCCGATAATCTAGTTGATCGCGAACTACTAGCTTGGCCTATGTAACGGACCTCAAGCTCACTACGTGTTACTTGGTGAATAGTATATTTTCTTAAATGGATCTTTTGGGTAATAAGGATGGCAAAATTTATTTCTGAGGGATTACATTAATTTAGATGACGCCGTGACTCTAGCCTCATTGGGAATCCTGTTTAAGGCCGCTTAAGCTCCTTCTACATATGGTAATACTGCAGAACCTTTGAATTCCACATTATTTTCATCATCATTTTCGTTACGACTCTTATTTTCCCCATGAATCTTCTTACATTTTTCAATAAAATACGGTGAGCATTTACTCTCTAGTAATATTCTACCTATCTTTTCGATTTAATTTTTTAGATCTTCTGACTTTCTAGTTAGGTTATATTGACACTTAAATTTGCCGATTCCGGATGAAATGAATTAAGGTCTAAGAATGCATCACAGTGTGTTGGCATACTGTAAATACTAATATCTAACCTACCATCTTGTTCCAGTTTTATTTTACTGCCTAACATGACCAACTACTCTTGTCCATTTTCTGATTAACAATACTGTATCACTTTGTGTTATATCAGTGAAACTCACCTAATATGCAATGCAGTTTTATGTCAGTAACCCTTAATTTGAATCACCACCCATTTACGTCATCCTGAGGAAATTTTTAGTGACATTAACCCTCAAAAAATAACTTCGGCTGACAAGACAGCATACAAAAATCAGTTTCGGGTAAATCAGTTCTATCACAGTTATGTTTACTCACCAGAAACACTCGCTAAAATGAGTGAAATGAGAAATATGATGTTTTTTCAGACAGTTACATTTCTTTAAAAAAGTTTAATTCATGGAAAGTACTTGTGTTTCCATCACTTCCATGCACATGTTAACTATATTTTCCATATTTAAAAGCCCAATGATTTTGAACAGTCATGGTTGTTTTGTTGTTTATGAAGTTTCTAATTTGGCAGTACATATTTTGGTATTCCTATGCAAAACCCTGAAGAAACTGATAAATCAGATAATTTTCGATGTCGCATTCATAAAGCATCATAACATAAATTGAGCTAATAACCTGGAACCCTGAGATAATTTACTGCCAACTGCTACCTAGAATTGAATTGCAAATGGTACGAAAATCATTTAAATTTACCAAGAAGGTGAAACGTTTGAGTTGCATATTATGCCAAAGATTTCGCTTTCAACCAATAATTTGTCATCTTTTATACTCTGGTTTCATATTTCAGAGTTTCTAAGGTATTGATGCTTATCACCACCGTTTCACTTATGATTCACTAAATTATCACGAAATGAAAATAACTTTTGAACTTACCTAAGGCTTCTGTTAATCGGACAGTTGAAGATCAAATTAGCATGCGGGAAACAAATAAGATTTCTCTTTTTGATTATGACTGAAAGTGTTTCAATGAATAGTTAGAACCTGTCGATTGTATTTAGAAGCGAGAACATCATCACAGGTGAATGGTTAAAGCTGCATTTCTATCCCACTCTCCCAAAGTTAATGTTAACACGAATTCGCTTTCATTTTGAAATGATGCAAAGGGAAACAATCATTATGGTGAAAACTCACGCATAGTTCCTGTGAACAGCAAGATTAAAAACGCAATCATTTATTGTAAAATCTTGCCTTCTTTGATTGAAATTTTTGGGGTGTTTATCACCATAAACAATAAGGAAACAGATTTTAAGTTTTGTTCATTTTAGTAGCAATTATGCCTACTGGTTTGAAGATTTAAGGTGAAATGATAACTCATACTACAGCATAATTTGAACCATCGGCCTTCAGATTATTAACACTGCTTTGTGCACATTGAGCTGTATGACCCCAGTGTTGCGCAGACCACGGTTATGTCATCCTGCTAACTGAGAGGTGTCTCAGATATTATCACCATCAGTTATGTGAGTTTCAGTCATGAAAACTAAAAAAATAATCTAATACTGTTTTCTAACAACATTTGGCTTCACCTATACCAATGGAGGAGTTGATGTATGCACTAACGATTTGTAAGACACTTACAAGACACGTATGACATCTCACTCCATAAAGTAGATTTGTCAGTTTTTGTTAACTTAAATGCAGTAGGACAACATAAATAATCGTTCATTCACGTTTCATGATACGACTCTCTGAATGGACAATCTTAAGTTTACTTCTAGTGAATAGTTATCACCATCAACGTGCTGGAGAATTTCAACTTAGCGTAGTAGAAAAATGTATTTCACCTAACTTTGATGACATTATCAAAAATCGATCTCATGAAAACTGAGATCTATCACTGTATATTCATTGGAAGACCAATATTTCATTTAGTTATTCTTGGCGTTAACTGTTTCTTTTGAAAGAGTTTCATTTACGTGGTTATGCGGGAAGGAAGGAATACGAATTGATTGTACAAAAACAATTAGCCGAAGTATTTGTTCTATCGGTATTTGGTACTCACTTGCAGTATCTTGATTGTTTTAAAATAGTGAATATAGTTTCACTTGACTACGTTAAACAAACTATCAAAAATTTCTTACTAAAGATTGCATGAATTGGCCACTGATAAAATTACTTTCGAAAAATACACAACACTGAACATATATGGCATTTTGAACTAAAACCCTTTCACTGAAATAGGAAGAATAATGTGTTGCTTATTTGTGACATAAGAAAGTCAAAATGAAATGATGCCCATTGTCTAGAATAGCCAGAATATGCAATATTTAGATACTACTTCCTTGAGTGATACCACAGTCTGATGAGTCCAGGTAAGTGCTCAGAGATAGATTGC
The DNA here is from genome assembly GCA_944472155.2 of Trichobilharzia szidati. Lineage (NCBI taxonomy): Eukaryota > Metazoa > Platyhelminthes > Trematoda > Strigeidida > Schistosomatidae > Trichobilharzia > Trichobilharzia szidati. The sequence continues at coordinate 208,805,374 of OX235271.1, forward strand.
TTACTTTGAGTGTCAGCTTGGAATGATCCATATATCACTTTCATAATCCATTTACTGTTCCCCTATGACTTTGTTGATATAACGCTATCAAAATGATGATCTTCGGTGTGAATGTGAGTAAAATATCACCTATAAGTAAATGTGTACTCATTTTATCGAATACTATTTATGCTGGATTTGAAAATAGCAGCTGAGATGATGAAATGAAATTTAGCTGTTATTTTATAAAGTATTTACGTTAAACTTGATTCGACTGGTTAAAGAGAGTCATTACATGGGATGACAGTGAAGCAGTTTAAATTACAAGTAGTACATATATCACTGAAAGTTTGCAGAGTGAAAAAGGCATGGTATACACCTTCGAATAGATTGGTTATAATAAATAAATAAATTTTTCCTGAAACCCAGCTATAACCTGTATTCATTAGGATAACATCTTCATTTGCAGTACATAGTATTAATATACGAGAAATATTTTAAAAAAATTAAATTATGAGTTAACTCGTATGCTTACCACAATCAACTTTATAAATTTTGTTATAATACAAAAGACGTTTAAATCCCCCACTTTTGAGTTATAAGTCATAAGATGTGTGACTAGCGTCGAATTTTCGAAATCAGTACCTAATAATTTTGAGTGGTAGATTATTCCATTCTGCTGTAACTTTGTCTATATTTATTTCACTCTACTTTTATACCACTTAGCACGATAAAACTAGAATTCTGATTTTATCTAATACCATAATAAGGATATTAGTGGTATTACATTTTTATGGAATCAGAGAATATATAATTTTTGTTGTTGTATTTCTCTCGTTTTCATACCACTGCTCTACGTTTTAGTGTGAATTTGAAGTTATCATAGCAGCTTTGATGATTGCAGGTGGAAAAATCTCAGAATGTAAGTGCAGAATGTTTTTTTATCCTATCCGACGACACTTCAGCCGAGAATGAACCATTAAACTATTTTTATAATGTGATGCTTATGAGAAAGGAATGAAAACTGATTCATTATTTTACATTTAAATATTGTATTCGTTAATCCTTATATTTTAAATACTGAGAAGTATATTTTAATGCTGGCGTCTGATGACGATTTGGATAACGGTCTTAATATGAAGATTCCTTTCTATACTGTTTCCTTTTATCCTTCAAAAACATGCCTTACGCAAACGTCACTGGTCTTGAACAGCGACACACAGAGTAAAATTTCATATTTATCCACACCACAATGTTTTCCCTAAGAATCTTTGCATTCATTTAGAAAATGGTTTTTAATGTTTCGCATTCATTTAGAAAATGGCTTTTAATGCTGACTAACCAGTCTTAATTAATTAATTAAAATTAAAGTTTCATTTAACTTTCAGTATAACGGTATTATTTGTACTGACTGGATGTATAGTGACTTGATTGAAAAACGACAGATTTGGGTCACATTTAACTCCAATGCTCAAGATCATATAGTGTCAACTTCAGTTTTTACTTCTTGCACATTTGAAAATACTCTTTATTTTCATTATTCATTACTAAGAATTCATTACAAATAACAGTTTGATAAAAAGTCTACTGAAGGTTTCCTTCGTTGGATTTCTTGTTTTCATCTTACGCTGATGATAATTGAAATGTTTGTAAATAAAATATTCTCCCCAACAAGAAACTTAGTGTTATGTTCTCCTCTAATCCACGTTTTAATAGCACAAAGTTTCAAAAAAATGTTTCTTAATACATAACACTGCAAAAGCTGATTGAAAAGTCAGCTGTGATGAACTTACATAACCCGTCTGCAAGTAAATAAAAGGTATTAGAATTAATGAGTCTTAATCTACATCCTTCTGTTTGCTTAAATAATGAAATGTAGAGACTTAAATTTTCTTAGAAGGACTGTTTTTGAACATTTATATACTATAGCCATTCAAACAACAGTGCTAGTTTTATAGTTGTCGTTCTATTATGAATAGGCTATTAGAAATATCAACGAATTGATTAAAATTGTGGTTGACGGGTGATACTATTTATTCGTTTATGTCAGAAGAATTATAGATGATCATGTAAAAAACTATTGACATTTTTATTCACAACTGGGCAGCTGGATTTATCATGTTTAATATTTGTTTTTTCGCTATAGTGGTTGTTTCTAATTTATCATCGAAGTCTGTGGTACTGAAACGACTACTTATGATGAAAATGTTTATCACTATCAGTGTAACTTAAGAAATATTTTTCACATTTGCTTCTGATAGGTGGTTTGTCAAAATATCAATTTATAGTGATCGCGGTGGTACGTCTGTATCGTGAATTTCGTTCACAATGAGGTGATCCGTCCAAACTCTAAGTCCTGAATATTTATGTAAAATATATAATTACTACAGGATGTGATTAGCTTATATTTCATCCAGAAAAACGTATAATAGCTTGTCTAAAAGCGTTATGCTGTATTATTTCAAAGATACAAAAGGTCGTTCTTATATGAAGACTTCAGTTATAATAAATGTTGAGGTTGGAGGGATTCGCATTTATCCGCTTAATGAGCTTCAATGTTTAAATCAATGCGGACCTTACTGACATACGCAAGTTAAGATTACTGCTAGCATTACTGAACTGCAGATATTATGCAGCAAAACTTGTAGAGGAGACACGTCGTTGTTTAGACCGATGACCAGTACTTAATGATGAATAACACGTAGCGGTACATTCACTGGCCACTAGAGTTTGAATTGCTACCGATAATGTAGTCCTAAGACGTAACAGAACCTCTCCTATTTTGCTAGTTTTCTAGCTGGTCCAAAGCCAGCTTAAAGAGGGAGTATTGAGCGTGAGGCTACTCGCCCTTACCCAAAAAACCAATCAATTACCACGGAAGCTCAAACACAAAAAAATAATGAAAATACTGAAGTATTAAGAACATTGTTCGCTGGTGAAAGCCTTCGGGAAGCGAATCAGCCAGCCGATGAGTCTTCTGTAGATCAAATAAAGAATGAGGATGGGGTTGTGAAATGTCCGTACAATGTATAGAGCTGGAAAGGCTGCTCAGGTAGCCAACGAAATACGAAGATATGGCATAGAAGTGCAGCGTGTCTGCGAAAGTAGATGGAATGGATATGGATTATCAAAATTGTCAACTGCAGAGTTAGTTATCTTCTCTGTCCAGTCACTCGGACAACATCTATGAGCACACTGAGGCAGTGAGTAGGTATAATGACGTCATCAGTGACCCTAATGCAGTGGGAACTAATATCATCCGGGATCATGAGAGCAAAGATTTAACTGAAAATGAAGGAAAGGAGGTAACAATCATCCAATGCCACGCACAGTGCTAGAAACAACGTGGAACAAGAAAAGAAGGAGGATTTTTACAGACAACTACAAACAGTGATGGAAAACATCCCAAATAGTGATATAAAAATTCTCATGGGTGATATGAATGCCAAACTGACAGCAGGTAACACAGGAAGTGAACTCATCATCGGTTGAGAGTCTCTTGCTCGGCAAAATGAATGAGAACGGAGGACTCTTCTCAGTGATGATGATATACACAAAGTAACATGGATTTCATATCAATGTTGCTGAAGGAAGTGGAGACGCAGCCTGCTGGGAGGGGATTAGATATGGGCTCAGATCATCATCTTGTTCAAGGAACCTTCAAAATGAAGCTGAAATCCATCAAAATAACTGGAGACAGACCACTTTAATCCAAGTTCCATGTTCAGAAACTGAAGGATAAAACTACAAAGGAGATAATCACTGCAGATATCAGAGCAGATTCAGAAACACTACATGGTGTCACTTCGGAAACTTGCGCGGAGGATCATTGGAACTATATGAAAATGATGTTCAAGGAAACGTGTGCACCTCTTCTTGGAAGAAAAAAGACAAGACAAGGAATTGCACTCAACAGACACCTACCTGCAAGCTTATAGAGCAGGAGAGTGGAGGATGGTGAAAGGGAAGATGACTACTGATTGCAAAGATGGTCAACAGAAGGAGAAGCTGAGTTTGACGTACACTGCACTGAATAATGAAGTGAAGAAGAGTGCTCGGAGAGAAAACAGGCAATTCTTCGACACACTGGCTGCCGACTGAAGCAGAACAGACAGGTCTCAGGTAAAAGATACTTCAAGACAATATATCAGATAATCAGGCCTCTATCCGGTAAGAGAGCGACTCAGGTTAAACCTTTAAAATATGGTTGAGGGAGCCTAATTACCAAGTAGGAGGGGCAACTAAAACGACGGTTTGATCACTTCATATGACTCTTGAATCAACTATCACCTGCAACTCGTCCAGAAATACCACCAACACCAACAGCAACATGCACAGAATGTCAGCGCTTCACTTGGAGTTATCATTGGTTTGTTTTGAAGCAATCGGCAACCATCCATAGATTTAAGTTTCATACATACTGACTCCCACCTGTCACATCACAGTAACTAATATATTCCGGAAGATATGGATATAGGTCAGTGAGTGCCGCATTAAGAAACATTACTGATAAGCATCAAGAAACATAAAACTTAAGTCAACGTCTCTCTGAGGATTACATCTAACATTAGAAAGTATTATTACGCATGTGTTCAGAAGACATCAGCTTACCGATAACCTCTGAGAAAAGATTATTTTTGAAGAAACTTACGGTATTTGAATTTTAGGAATAATTTGTATTGGAAAGCAATTGTGACTGCAAATCACCTGGCTAAGGTGATTATTGTAAAACTCTTGATTCATCGCCTGACTAAGTGTTAATTAGTCTAACTGAGCTATGTTTTCAAGCACGTTATTGCTGTGTAAGTGGAAATGTTACTTCTTTTTCAGTTTTTACTTACAGGGAGGAAAATCTTTTGCTTCACATAGGAAACGAAAATTCACTGCAATTTCTTTCGAACTCAGTACATAGCTTGTTGTTACTTACGTAGAATGATTATTGATGCACGAATTTTTTGTTTTTGTATACGTCGACTTACTATATTTTTCCTCGTACAATTACTGGCTGTTTTGAAGGGTAAGGTTCAGAGTAAACTCCCAACAGCTAAACGAATCATCTTCTGTTCAACTAGAGAAAATCTACCATTTGAAAACTAGAGGCTTAAGCGATTAATGTACTTTATTTGCGTGTCACATGTGAAATGTTTCAAAACAACTGGTTCAGAACTAAAATTAAGTTTTTAGTATTTCAAATCTATACCAATTCTACTTACTTTTAGCAGCTGATGTGTCAGAGAATAAATGCTTTTATTTCTGTTCCACGACATTTGGTGAATCTTTAACTAGAATACTGAATGAGTGAGTGAGTGTTATTGATAAACTAACTTATGCAAAAAAGATCTAAATTAAGCTAGCATCTGAAAGGTTGTGCAGCGAAAATATAACAACATGCTGACTAGATTGATTATTGAAGAACACACGTCTACTAAAAACGTTTATTGACTATATTATGACATATTATGACGTAACTGTTGTTGACAGCGATCAACAAACTAGATATATTCACAGTAAAATCTAAAAAACAGCTTACTGGCTTTAACTGAAACAGAATAAGCCGATGTATGGAGGGATTCAGGATAGTTGAATGCGAAATATTGAGAAAAACCTTCACAGGATGTGATCATCATTCATAACTACTCCAAACTTAGACGAACATAGATGAATGAACGTGAAAGAGATGTCGAAATGTTTTATTTTAAATGTAGGTTGTATTCAATTTCTAATGAACTTAATCAGTCCGTGAAGCTGTTAAAAACGTGTCATGTAAGACGTAAAGTTACTGCTTTGCTGATGGTTTTAACCATGCAACAAGAAACTGAGTTATTTGAAGTATTTATGCTCCCCGATAGTGGAGAGAGGAATAATTATTTTTAATGGAATTTAAGTATCATAATGCATTGAACTGCTGTTAGGAATGAATACTTGTCTAGACATTTTCAAATGAAAACCTAAAGTTCATCTTACCCTCCTCGTCTGAATGTGTGTAGAGAAGACAAAAAAGAAAAAGAGTTGTTGAATGAAACATATTTAGACAGAATGTGATCATCGTAATCCGGTATTACATGTCATCCACAACTACTCCAAACTTAGTGGAGAGAGAAATAATTATTTTTAATTGAATTTAAGTATCACAGTGCATTGAACTGCTGTTAGGAATGAATAATAGGCTAGACATTTCCAGACAAAAATTTTAAAATTAGCTTACCATCTCTATCTGAAAATGTATTTTGGAGAGTGGAAAAATTACGACATCTGAATGCAAAATTTTGAGGCACATATTCACAGAAGCCGATCATCTTAATTCGTTATTACATGTCATTCATAACAACTCCAAACCTTAACCCGGAGAAAGTTTTGGGAAAGAAGCCTGAGCGTTTCATCCTGAATGCATGTTGTATTCAACTGCTAATGAACTGTGTAACCTAATCTTTTGGTAAACTGTTATCAATAAAATACAGAAATGCCAATTTATTATTATTATTTTGTTTCATCTCAGTGTCCATTGTATTGTTTAGTATCGTTTTAACTACTAACAAATATGTTTATTAGGTTGATGATTGATATGGCGTTGTTCATGTACATCTCACTTAAAAATTCACGATATCTTCACTACTTTGTGCGTTTTGTATTTTCAAATGGACTAGTTTATTTCTTCACACACTAAACAATATTACCTTTCATCATTAATTTCCATTTCCTTCTGGATTATCACTGACATTATGCTTAACATGTTCTAGAATACGACTACCTGTGTTCGATTTGTATCATGAATTATCTGTTGAATATATACGTATGACTGCTAA
>OX235271.1:208812649-208852173 GCA_944472155.2 Trichobilharzia szidati
GTTTAAGAGAAATTTTGTAACTGTGATTGTTGTCAAGACAGCTAGATTGGTGTGTATGGCTAATGCAACGCTTTTTCTACAATCATGTTTATAACCAACGACCAAGATCATTGCTGAACTGGGACTCACCTGTTGAATCTTTCAGTCAAATAAACGAATTCAACAGCTCTAAAATGGTACCACTATTATGTACACAGAAACTTTGAAGGGCCGAAATCTGAGTGTGGTTGTCAGTTGATTTTATTTTTGAAAGTCTTTATATTGATAATATTTTATTGTATTAATATTGAAAAACTCTAAAGTTGTCATTTTGTTACTTTTTACTATCTCTGTCTGTATCAATTAATGCAATGGCTCCCTTATTTAATATCTCTTTATTTTTACAGCAGTTTCGAACCTCGAGAAAAGACGGAGATTGAGCGTGAAATTAGAGACTATTCAAGCGGAAACTAGTCAAACTGCCAGAGAAACCTCTAAGCACAAGAAAAAGAATTTCAAGTAATAAAAATATGTAAAATAACTGATTATTCCCTGGAATTAGACGGACTTAATTTCGCTGGCTGTTGAGAGCTTTCGCGAACCCATTCATTCGGGCGATGCGTATTCTCTCGATGAAAATAAACATTTGCATTGGGTGGTGGAATGTTCGTACAATGTGCGACTCTATTAAGGCTGCTCAGGTAGCCGAAGAAATGGAAGACTTGTTATAGAAGTTCTGGGAATCTGCGGAAGCAGGTGGAATGGATATGGACCTTGAAAATTGTCAACAGGTGAGTAAGTGATTAACTCCGGTCTTGTCGCCCAGACAACAACCACAAGCACACTGAGGGAGTAGCTATCATGATGCCACCAGAGGCAGGGAAAGTCCTAATGCGGTGGGAACTAATTTCAACCAGGATCATGACAGTAAGATTCAAATCCAAAAGAAGGAAGGTCAGAATTATCCAGTGATACGCACAGTGCTACAAACAATGCGGAACAAAATAGGAAGGACGATTTCTACAGACAACAACAAACAGTAATGGACAACATCTCAAATGGTGGCATCAAAATCCTTATGGGCGATATGAACGCCAAACTGCGATCAGATAATACAGGAAAAGAACTCATCATCGGTCGAGAGGCTGTCTCTCAGCGAAATGAACGAGCACGGAGAAATATGGACAGACTTCTGCTCTTTGAATGATTTGGTGATTTGAGGCAGCGTGTACAAACACAAGGATGTACACAAAGCAACGTGGATTATGACTGATGGACAAAGCATGAAATAGATAGATTTCATCTCAATTCGAAGGAATTGAAGACTCAGCTTGCTGGATAGAAAGTCAAGAAGGGGAGCTGATGTGGGTTCAGACCATCATCTAGTTCAACTAACCTTCATGGTGAAGCTGAAATCCTTCAGAACAACTGGAGACAGACCACTGTAATTAAAGTTCGAAATTCAGAAACTGAAGGACAAAACTACATTGGATACCCTTACTAGAGATCAGATCAGAGCAAAGTCGGAGACACCACGCGGCTTCACTGAGGAATTCTTTGTGGAAGAACGTTGGATTTCTCTGAAATTGGTTTTTAAGGAAACGTGTACATTCATTCTAAGAAGAAACACGAGGTAAGACAAGGAATGGCTCTCAATGGACACATACCTGGAAACTAGTAGAAGAGAGGTGAGGAGGATAGTGAAATAAAAGAAGACTCATTGCAATGATGGACGACACGAGTAGGATCTGGCTGCGTTGAACAAAGAATTGAAGAAGAGTGCTAGGAGAGATAAAAGACAACTCTACGACATACTGGCAGGCAACTGAAGCAGAATATGCAGGTCACAGGAAAAACAGACTTAAGAACATTGTATCTGATAACCAGGTTGCTATCGAGAAAGAGGTCAACAGAATCGGAACCATAAAGGGATGATTAACAGGACCTAATAACGAAGGAGGAGAATCAAATAAAACAAAGAACTGATCGCTTCAAAGGACTCTTGAATCTATCATCCTCAACCGCGATTCGCCCATACATACCACCACATACAGGACGCATAGAACTGCATGCCAGTGCATACTAGTCCTCTCACCAAAGAAGAAAAATTGAATGCAATCAAACTACTGAAGTTCAGCCCGGAAGGTATCAGGATCAGACGGAACGTCTCTTGAAGCACTGCAAACTGTTCCAGAAATTGAGGCAAATTTTCTCACATCATTCGTGTAAAGGAAAGAAATTGCGTATCAAGTAGAGGGAACGCTGATTACTTAGTCAAACTATCAAAGAAGAGAGACTAAAACCTGTGGAAGAACTGGCGTGGAATAATGCTACTGCTCATGCCAAGTTAAGGTTTTAGTCACCTCATTCTATGGAGAATATATCCTGCACTGCATTCAGAACTCAGTCCCATCAACTAGAACAAGGTGATTCAGTTAAGGCAAATCATCTGTGGATCACATTGCAACTTAACGCATCGTCATCACAGAATTAAGCATAAAATGCCAGCTAAATCTCTTTCTACAAAATATCTTTCTCCACTCCACTGAGAAAGAAAGTGGTACTCGTCCGAAAATGTAGTTTCCCGCTGAAGTGTATTTCATCATCTTAAGTTGCAGAATTTATTGTGAATAAAATGTACGACAAGATTATTCGGAATGGTGTGTAGTCTTGGAGCAAACAGTAAATCATGATAGCTCCCTTTCCTTAGTGCCACTTTGTAATAAGCTGTCTACAAAATATTTCTAATGACATACACAGTGTCTCATAAACTGTGTATCAGGAATGCAATGTGTACGAGAATCTGATTAATCAGCATGTAGTTAACTTACTTCTCTGGATTTTCTTTTCTGTAATCGATATATAGAGATAATTGTCTCATGATAAGATGTTTCCAAATATAGAACTTCTCAAATAACTTGCATATCCGAAAGTCTGTCATCCTACCACTGGATACGTTTTGCGAGGATGAAGCTACGAGGCTTTGAAAAATCATTCAGATAGAAAACATACTCCGTTGAAAGAATAATTGTAGATAGTTATTTTGCTTGAGGATTCTTTACAATTGTCGGATGAAACACCAAAAATGTATGCTGTACATAGACGTATTGTTCGGAATATATGTATTATCATCAAAATACTTTTTTATATTTTCTGACATATTCTTCCTTGATCTGAGGCCCGAATCTGAATAATGGCCTGAATAATGGAATCCAATTGCCTAATGTGATCACACCATTCAGTTGACGGACCACTTTGTAAATACATATGTATATATTTATCTATGTGTATATTCCGGCTGAGAGTATGCGACATACTGCTGAGCTGTTCTGGTATATTAGGATAAGTGAATGGGAATTTCTGTCCACTGTAAATTTCATGTTTCGATGTTTTGAAGACACCTCTTATTCTGTGAGTCTATATTTACATCAGAACACCTCGAACTCAAAATTCCAATGGTTTCTGACGTCTGGGCAATGATTCACATTCTTATAAAGACCATAATGAATGATGGACAACAATGTTCAACTGTTGGCATAAGCGAAGTTAGCTCAGATAATTAAATGTCTGATGTATGCAGACTAAGGTGAAATGTGAATGAGTGTTCATTCTCGTGATCAGTATGGTTTTAATGACCTTAGGCAGGAGGAGTGACCAAGTGCTCGCAGTTCACGTTTTGTGAAACCGAAATATGTTTGATTCAAGACATATATACATATGAGAGTATTGGTGCATGCTTGTCAAATGACATCTCAGACGCATGCGTTTATTGACAAATTGGGTGCATTTTTCCTCAAAATTCTTAGAAAAAACTGTTATTGGTTAACTCAGAATAGTTGCAGGAAACATTAGAGAAAAGAGATGACAGTTGAAAACTTTGTCAGTTTTGTCAAATAGGCCTAATACTGAGTCACAGACTGTCATAAGCTTTCAATGAATGTAAGTACAATTGGGGAGTTATATATGACAAAACCAAGTTCAGTTTCAACAGTCTGAAAAAATTTGGGTATTGGGTTTATGATATTCATTTTAATAAAGGTACTCAATCAGTTCGATGTTAGAGTTTTCTTTAAAAATTCAGACACACTATGAAACAACTTTGTCCATATAAAAGACCAGATCCTTTAATATTCTCTATCTAATTATGTCTATAAAATAAAATGCTTGGAATATGATGCGATATACATTGGACAAACATCTCGAGAAATCAAAATCAGAAGAAATGAACACCATACAGAATCTGTTCGACCGCCGAGAAATCCAATTGAACTAGAAAAATACGATTGTACAGCCTCTGAAGATGATTTCGTCGATAAAGAAAATTTTCTTCGCTGAATCTGTCTTTTATTTTCTTCATGACTCAATGGGTATTTTCGGTGATCTGAACTAGAAAAACTTCAAAAATTCATCAGCCATAGGTCTACATGCTATAGAATCAGGTCACAAAATTGGTTTTGACAATATTTAAATAATCCAGAAAAAACTTCAGAAATCATATAGAACGTCTAATATCACAAACACTTCATATCAAGTGGAATCCAAATTGCCTGAGTAGGAATGATGGACTAAAACAGAATCTGACCCGGTTTCAATACCTCCCTCCTCCATGAAGCGACAAAATCAACACGAATGTGATAAGGAAGTTCACTATGTAAACACACACTGCCTTTATAATTTTAAACACTGATCAAATCCAACAATCTACACTTGATTTTGTTATCTTTACCAAATGACCAACTTGACAACGGAAAATGCCCTCAGACTAACGAATGATGATCAATTAGTAGACTTTATTTTGATATCATAACAGATGTACTATCACCTTTGTTATTTGTTTTAGTGATCTTCATTGTTATTTTAACTTTCATTCTGTCCCTTTAACTTGTCCTAAGTCTATTTTGTCACCCTTAACTCTGTTATATATATGGTGAGATTTTGTAAATGCCGGTTTAATAATACTTTGATAAAGCTATTAGCATTAAATAGCGAAACGTCAGTAAACACAATATTGTTTTGTTTTTCATTCATTGGGAAATACAAAAACCTTTATTATAATGATCAGTAGGGGAGTATTTGATGATGACTTCGTTCGGAAGAAGACTTCTCTCATCTGAAGTGTATTTCATCTTCATCAGTTGCAGAATTGTTTGTGAATACCATGCATGACAAGACTATTTAGTTTGCTGTGTAGTCATGTGGCAAACAGTAAATCATGACAGATCCCTTTGTTTAGTGCCACTTTGTAATAAGCTGTCTTCAAAATATTCCTATGGATATACGCAATGTGTCATAATATGTATATTTAGTTTGCAAAGTGTAGTTGTATCTCTTTAGTAAGAATAACATTAACTCACGTATCATAATTGGTCTATCTATAAGAAGGAGCATGAACACATTGAATTTTTCTTATTTATTTGCAACATTTTGCTTTCTCAACTGACATGAATTTCGAATGTCGGTCATTATACCACTGGATACGTTTTGCGAGGAAGAAACTACGTGGCTTTGAAAAATCATTCAGATAGAAAACATACTCCGTTGAATGAATAACTGTAGATAATTATTTTGCTTGAGGATTCTTTACAAGGATTGGATGAAACACCGAAAATGTATGCTGTACATAGACGTATAGTTTGGAATAAATTCATTATCATCAAAATACTTTTTATATTTTCTGACATATTCTTCCTTGATCTGAGGCCCGAATCTGAATAATGGCCTGAATAATGGAATCCAATTGCCTAATGTGATCACACCATTCAGTTGACGGACCACTTTGTAAATACATATGTATATATTTATCTATGTGTACATGCCGGCTGAGAGTATGCGACATAGTGCTGAGCTGTTCAGGTATATTAGGATAAGTGAATGGGAATTTCCGTCCACTGTAAATCTCATGTTTCGATGTTTTGAAGACACCTCTTATTCTGTGAGTCTATATTTACATCAGAACACCTCGAACTCCAAGTACCAATGGATTCTGACGTCTCAACAATGATTCACATTCTTATAAAGACCTTTACGAATGATGGACAACAATGTTCAACTGTTGGCACAAGCGAAGTTAGCTCTGATAATTGAATGTTTCATGTATACAGACTAAGGTGAAATAGGAATGAGTGTTCAAAAATAAAAAAATATTGTGAAAAATAATTTCAAACGAAAAATTAAGAACAATATTTAGATTTTAATAACTGCCAAATAAAGTTATAAAATTTGAAACTGCAACTGATAAAGATGAAATACACTTCAGAGGAGAGAAATCTTCTTCCGAACGAAGTCATCATCAAATACTCGCTTATTTTACTTATATTCTTTGAAAGCTTATGACAGTCTGTGACTCAGTATAAGGCCTATTTGACAAAACTGACAAAGTTTTCAGCCCTCATCTCTTTTATGCTGTGTTTTCAGTTGCTGAGTGCTCGCAGTTCACGTTTTGTGAAACCGAAATATGTTTGATTCAAGACATATATACATATGAGAGTATTGGTGCATGCTTGTCAAATGACATCTCGGACGCATGCGTTTATTGACAAATTGGGTGCATTTTTACTCGAAATTCTTAGAAAAAACTGTTATTGGTTAACTCAGAATCGTTCCAGAAAACATTGGAGAAAAGAGATGACAGTTGAAAACTTTGTCAGTTTTGTCAAATAGGCCTAATACTGAGTCACAGACTGTCATAAGCTTTCAATGAATATAAGTAGAATAGGGGAGTATTTGATCATGACGTTTTTCAGAAGGAGACTTCTGAGATGTATTTCAACTACGTCATTTGCAGTTTTGGATTTTATAGCTTTATTTGGTACTTATTTAAATATATATATTGTTGTTACTTTTTCGTTTGAAATCATTTTTCACAATGTTTTTAAATGTTATATATTGTCTAATGTAATTTTTCTGGAGTTTTCGTCCAATGTTTGTTAGTGTTGTGATTAGTTTTGTATGTGCCCATTGAACTGTTTATTGACTTACATTCGATTGATCTTCTGGCTGTATAAATATATCAATGGAATGAGATACATTTTTAAGAGGTTAGGGGCGTTTTATTCCCCAAAATGCCAAATATTTTCTTTTTTATAAATTTTATATTTTTTTTCAATTTTATGGTCCTACTTTGCCTTTTATTTTCTGAGAAATTCATATTGTTGCTGATTTGAATCAAATTATCTAGTGTGATAAGAAAGTAATATCAAAGGTTGTTGCAGCTTGATGCATATCTTTTTTGTTTGAACATCTCTGCATCCTGAAAAGTGTATGATATTGTGTTGACAAATCGACTGATTACGAATATCGAGATTGAATCTAGCCCCGAAGTTTTTCAGTGATACTAACCTTGTTTGCAGGAGCCAATTCATGATTTTCATTCAATGTAAAACATGTCAAAACTTCTTAACGATTCTATCAAAGAAATTGGTAAAAGAACACTCTTGTGTACGCTTGCCTGAATATCCCAAAAGTAAGTCGTAAATCTGTCAAGTTTATTACTGAAAAAAAAACTAAAACTGAAGCGGATCCACTCGGATTCACGTTCCACACTGAGCGGATAAAGTAGACATAGAACCAAAATTTGAGAAATAATTCAACTATTTAACGCATCTACCTACAGTTATTCAATACAAGATAGTTTGGTTTAAATCGAGACTATTGACTTCTCTAACCAGTACCTTTTTTTACCAGTTTTATGGGCTAGAATCATAACTAAAGAGCACCAAAAGACAATTAAACGTTTGCTAGACAATGGGGATATTTTCATACTTCCACCAAGTGAGGTTTCAGGCATGGTAGTGATGAACGAAGCTGACTACATCCAAAAGCTGGAATCTATTCTTATTGACATGTCGAAATTCAGGATTGGTAACCATAAGAAGGATGTGAAAGATATGACGGTAAAAATGTCAGTAAGGCACTCAGAGGGTTGTTAAAAAAGAAAATGATTGAGAAACACTCATACAATGAATTAAAACCCAAGGTGTCTCATTTACCATAAATGTATGGGCTACCTAAATAGAAATGCCCAGTGAGACCTATACTTTCAGGGTTGAATTTGTTGTTTCACGAAATTGCTGGCTGGTTAGCCGTTAATTTGAGACCTGATAGACAAAGACGAGCCACACATACTTTGAAAGACTCATTACAGTTGGTTGAAGCAGTAAATTAACTGAATGCATGAGGTAAACTCATGGTCTTCTTAGATGTGATTTCTGTGTTCACATAAGTCCCACAGCATGAGACGTTTCACATCATCTGCCAACGTACTGATTTCCTTTCTCTGCCAAAACTGGAATTTAAGCAACTTCTCACGTGATGTGCCAAAGATACACGATTCCAATTTGAAAACGAAATGTATTCCTGGGTTCGTGGAGTGCCGATGTGGAGTACATTGGGTCCTGTACTAGGTGATAGTATTATGGCCAATCTAGGACAGAGAAAACGCATGTGTGCGAATGATGAAACAACAGCCTACTACAGATACATAGATGAGATATTCATTGTATGCAATGATTTGAGTCATGCTTCATCTGTATTGGATTTGTCCAGAAATGTACATAAGAGTATTAATTTCACGATGGAGCATGAAAGCGCCGATGACTTCGACTTCCTGGAGAGAAAAACGGATTGGGAAATAGAGAGATCGATATATCACAAAGAAGCATGGAACATTCTCGAATTAAACTTCAACAAATTCTGTCCAGTTAGTTACAAACGAACGCTGATGAATACGCTTTATTCCAGGGACAAAAGAATATGTTCACTTGACAAATCAGCCAGTAAACTTATGTTATTGGAGAATTGCTTGAAAAAAATGGTCATCCACAAAGCTTCATTAACAAACGCCGCAAGAAGGAACGTAAGAAACCTCATGAAGCTTCGATCAGCAACAAGCCAGTTTTCATTACACTCAACTTGAGACGCTATGCTAATGTGAGAACGATAAATAAAAGACTAGGCGCAGCCCTGTCCAATACTTATCCTGCAGCAGAATTAGTCTCTCTTCTCCGAACATCCTCCTTGTTGGTGCAGTCAAAAATTGACAAGTACTCCTCAAATGTTACCTACAACTAAGTATGTACCAAGGAGGTTCCGGTTAAAGGGACCATACAGTTTAAGCTCTTCAATTACCAAACGCCTGATAGACACAGGACACTGGGTAGACCCTCTGAGATCATTCAAGATAATTAACAGAGAAAACGGCTGAAGCCTGATCTATATTCCCAAAACAGAATCTATTGTTTCATTTCAGTTACTCCGGTAACTCATCCTTTAGTAGCTCACTGTTATCTAATTTCATTAAGTTATCTTTCCAACCCTACACCTTTTTTTATCTTTTAGACGTCTATAGGAGGTAATTCTTCTTGATCTAATAATATAACATCATTATCTTTTCTGCTGGCAGCTGGCACACGAGAGTTTTGATCTTCTCTTATCTAACTATGTAATTGTTACTAATTGTTTTTCTTACCACTCTAGAAACAAACTTGTCAAATAGTTTTCTAGGAACTTCTCGCTATTAGGATTTATATATATATGTATATATACTTCAGCTATCTTGTCATCCCGATGTTTTATCTCAACATCACACTCTTATGATAAACTTGTTGATAGACAAAAGTATGTTGGGATTTACTCTGATTCTTATCTATTTATTCAAGATTACGGGTTGTATAGAGCAGAAGAGAGCCAAAGAAGTAAAAAGGATCCATAATATTCTGCACTAAAGTTTGTTATTTCTCTGCTCAAACTATCAGTTCACTAGAATGTTTGCAATCATGGTTGTTAGCGGGACCACAAAATTGGCGTGTTTATTTATCATAATACTTTTTCTGTTAACATAAATACAACCCATGACATAGATCATTGCTGAACAATGTTAAACTGGGACTCACCTGTTGAACCTTTCAGTCAAATAAAAGAATTCAATAGTTTTAAAATGGCGCCACTACTATGCACACTGACACTGTGGAGGTCTGAAATTCTCGAGTGGTTGCCTGTTGATTTTGTTTTTGAAAGTCTTTACATTGACAGTATATCATTGAACAAATTAAAGAAAAACCTCACAGTACACACTTTGTTACTTCTGCTTATCTCTGACTGTGTGAACTATTACCACTTATTCTGGTACTTCTGTGGCGAAAGCTGTCTGCTAGCCAAAACTGTAGACGATAATTTACGTCAGTATTATTATAAAACTTGGGCACTGTGTTAGAGTATAACCCCATTATCGATAAGATTTTATTTTGATTAATCACACAGTGTTATCCAGTTATACGTCAGTTTTTACGTCCCGAATTGAGATCATGAGAAAAACAGTGACAATGCTTAACCTTCAGGAACTCACCAACCAAACACGGCAGACTTAAAGTGTGCAAATACGATTTGCACATATATGGCCTGACTTTCTAAGAAACAGTCACAAAGAGATGGCAGAATAACCTCCAGCAAGAAAACAACCATTCAGAAGACGTTGATTTTCTACTAACAATAACGCTAAAAATAATGTACATAAAAATCTATAAATATCTCTTGATTTTCTCAATAAATGATCTGTTGAATGGCTCTTGTCATCTGTCGTTACACTACTCCTACAATTTATAAAATTATATTTGTGAAATCTCAGCGAAATTGAAATGATTAATTCCAACGTTTCGTTTGGCAATCTGGTCCGAACTTCTTCAGGGAAATTAATCGAAACTGACATAACAGAGGTTTATATATAAAAGGAACAACTTTGTCCAATCATGAGTCATGCAACAGGCATCAACATGTATAATAAATAAAATTGTATGTTTGTATATAAAAGTACATCTCTTGTTTTAAATTGTTTGTCCTGTCATGTGAATCAAGAAACAGCTATCAGTAGGTATAATAAACAAAACAAGGCAAAAAATTTGTTTTAATATGAACTGTGATCAAAATTTGACCTCAGACTTTCAACATTAGTCTATTTTTGTTAAAATATAGATATGTATATGCAGCATACAATTGTGTGTGTGTGGGTGAACAGTCATAAAACATTTGTGAGACATAGATCTTCAAGCTAGAGTTGTAAAGTTTTGGAAGCAGTGGTTTTCAATTTTACGGGATGGAGTTGTCAGCCCAACCTTCTCTCTTTACTGGCCTTACTGCTGGCAGTAACTCATCTCAGAAGACATTGCAAAATGGTCGCGCTATGTCGTGATTTGGCAGAAGTTAGAATTCAAGGACCATTGGATTGGGTCCCAGTGGCTCAATGGTCTACGAGCTCACCTTGTAACCAGAAGGTCCTGGGTTCGAATCACGGTGGGCGCGTACTGATGAAGAGCCACAAACTAGGACAAAACAGCTGTCCAGTATTCCCAGGTTTTCCAGTGGTTCTCTAACTAATGTCAGCTCATGATGAAATCCTTCATGCAATTAAACAAAATCCCTACCAAACCAATACTTGAAAATTCTCATATGAGCTGTGATCAAGATTTGACCGGATAGTTGCAAAATAATTAAGATTTTTTACAAATTTAATATAATTTTGTCAATTTGTTATTCTCTCCATAAAAAGACAATCAGGAATTTGATCAAGTGTGACTAGTTGTTGATACATATCCAATTTATTTATTAGTCAGGATTTGCCATTCATCAGCTAAGATTACACCTTCACGTCTGTTCAAACTGTTGGGATTCACCCATATGTGTTTATTCATTATTCATGAATGTTCCCGTTAATGATTCCTTAGGAATTATTTATAATTTACTTTGTGATGACGACGACAGTACAAACACTTTAGAACAAGAGATGTACTTTTATATACAAACATACAATTTTATTTATTATACATGTTGATGCCTGTTGCATGACTCATGATTGGACAAAGTTGTTCCTTTTATATATAAACCTCTGTTATGTCAGTTTCGATTAATTTCCCTGAAGAAGTTCGGACCAGATTGCCAAACGAAACGTTGGAATTATACACTTCAATTTCGCTGAGATTTCACAAATATAATTTTATAAATTGTAGGAGTAGTGTAACGACAGATGACAAGAGCCATTCAACAGATCATTTATTGAGAAAATCAAGAGATATTTATAGATTTTTATGTACATTATTTTTAGCGTTATTGTTAGTAGAAAATCAACGTCTTCTGAATGGTTGTTTTCTTGCTGGAGGTTATTCTGCCATCTCTTTGTGACTGTTTCTTAGAAAGTCAGGCCATATATGTGCAAATCGTATTTGCACGCGTTAAGTGTGTTCCCTGAAGAAGTTCGAACCAGACTGCCAAACGAAACGTTGGAATTATACAATTCAATTTCGCTGAGATTTTACAAATATAATTTTATAAATGTCTACTTCTCACTAAGCGCTCAATTATTTTGGAGCTATCCAGTCAAATCTTGATCACAGTTCATATGTACTCCTACTATAATTATTATTAACAAAATTCGAATACTGATAGCCTGCTTCACATATCAAGCTATTCAGTGCTGCTGGTTTGTCTAGTAACATTTTTTTCTTGAACCATTTATTTACGTCCGTGAACAATAGCTAGTGCTCACTTACATTACTAAATGCCTTTCATTATACAACTAGGTATGTTTGACAAGGGACAAAATAATCGAGCGTTGGAAAACGCTTGAGGAAGAAAGAATACTACGTTGAATGAATAACTGTAGATAATTATTTTGCTTGAGGATTCATTACAATTTTTGGATGAAACACCAAAAATATATGCTGTACATAGACGTATAGTTCGGAATAAATTCATTATCATCAAAATACCTTTTTATATTTTCTGACATGTTCTTCCTTGATCTGAGGCCTGAATCTGAATAATGGCCTGAATAATGGAATCCAATTGCCTAATGTGATCACACTATTCAGTTGACGGACCATTTTGTAAATACATATGTATATATTTATCTATGTGTATATTCTGGCTGAGAGTATGCGACGTACTGCTGAGCTGTTCTGGTATATGAGGATAAGTGAATGGGAATTTCTGTCCACTGTAAATTTCATGTTTCGATGTTTTGAAGACACCTCTTATTCTGTGAGTCTATATTTACATCAGAACACCTCGAACGCAAATTACCAATGGTCTCTGACGTCTGGGCAATGATTCACATTCTTACAAAGACCTCAACAAATGATAGACAGTTAAGTTCTTTTCTATTTTTTTAATTTTGATTACAGCTTGATTCCACACTGTATTTTCAGTACAAGTATGGATTTTTCAGCATGGATATCGGTAGCCCAAATTTCAGGCCGACCATAGATATTGGGTGTGCGCCGGCAGGGGATCGAACCCCGGACCATGTGCATGGTCGGCTAGATGCCTAACCACTGTGCCACCGACGCTCTTTTCTATTTGTAGAAATCTTAAGGTTAATTTACGTATTGTGTTTTGGTATCTGAAATTGCTGGTTTGAAGTTATCAGTGCATGTGTATTTTTTGTGCCATCATTTTCTCCATTCAACTGAATTGTTAGTGGCTGAATTGTACTTATTTCATTATAACGAATTTGCGTAAATTAAGCTAAATGAAACCGCATACTGTTTTCATTCTAAAGTATAATGTTACTATCTGTTTAAAACGACTGTGATTCATGAGATCAACTTACAGTTGGCATCTGTATTATTTAGTGGAAATCTCTTGAGTCCCGTTTAACAGAGCATACTTATCTACCAATACTTACCCGTTTTAAATGGGTGTAATTAGAACAGTCGTTAGGTTAGATAACTTTAACTTAACCTTAACAACATTCCATTAGAAAATGTAATTAATCAAACATGATTTTTTGTTTATCTCGGAAATGTAATTAGATGCAAAGGAAACTTTTTCAAGGCTTCAAAACTTGTTGGTTATTTTTCAAATGAGATTTCATTTTGATGAAACCTGATAGTTCATTAACTATGAAGCAGCTTTCAGGGGAAATCTTTATAAGAAGTATTCACAAGAATGCCTATTAGTTTACAGTCTGCATGCAGTCTTCATCAACACAATTCACCAGAAACATTCTTTTATTGATCTGTGCAATCTTAAACACTCACTACATCGAAGACATACGTATAGAACAGAATTTCATCATCGAAATTTCAGGTATAAACTGAAAACTAATGGAATTGTGTTTAATTCAAAAGAGAGTTTACTTTCACCTTAGTGCAATTGACCTGGTGGTTTAAACAAAGATTGTGTGGAGTAGAGGCTGACCTTGCTCCTCTTTGTGTATAGCAATCATTTACATTCATTTCAAATAATCTCTATTACATGGAGTGAACTTACCAAGATAATCTAAATATGAACAAAAATTGTGAAATTAAACAGTCTGAAGTTTTCGTGTTTTCAAATGTCAGTTTGTAGTTATTAGATTGGTTTCAAATTCCTTTCCATAAGTAGGTTTTTTCTTTATAACTGGGATGCATTGCATGTATGTGTTTTAAATGTATGTAAGTAATTTGTATAATTTTGAAAAGTTTATTATAATGAGGTCTAAGAACTCTGCGATACAATTCTAGAAGAATGAATAAATTTCGATATTATTATAGTGAGGGTGTTTGTGACAACATTACATAAAGATGTTCACAAACGGATTACTCTACAGAAAAAATCAACTCACGCGCAACTTCTGTTAGGAGAATATCGAAACACTGAATCTGTCAGAAATCAGTACTGATTTTGTTTACGCCAAGTTTATCTATGTAAAATCGGGTGACGGAGACTGCATGGAGTATGCTGACATGAAAATTTACTACTATTTGTCAGTGACAAGTTTGCTTCCCTCCAGATGTATTTTATTTCTAACCATAAGTACTGGATTACTAATTGTAAAACATTATGTAGGTGGTCCAGCGGTAAAATGCTCGCCAATCAGGTCCGTGGTCCTGGGTATGATCTCCTGCCAACTAACTCCTAAACACCGCTCAGTCAGCAGTAAGGCCAATAAAGAGGGAAGGTTGGGTGCGAGGCTGACAACTCCATCCCGTAAAAATGAAAGCCACTGCTTCCAAAACTTTTCAACTCTAGCTTGAAGCTCTATGTCTCACTTGGAAAGCAAAAAAATAGAATAATAAAATAAAAAATACATACCGTCGACAACTGGAATTCAAGAAAAAGAAATGCAGTTCCTACTGAAGCAGAACTTTGAAGAAAACAAAAAATAGTTCATTTTGCTGACATTAAATGACGTTTTCATCTGTTATTTAAATTTTAACTTACGACGGTCAACTGAATATTTGAGTGAATTCGACATAATTCAATATTACAGATTACAAAAGGATTCCATTAGTAATATTGTCACTTTAAATGTTTTTGAAGCAATTGTGGTTGTTTAGATGAGTATTTATCGTAACCTGCTACAATGTCATGATTTTCTGCCCTAAAATACCTCCATGCAAACTCGTATTCTGAACGTCTTTCGTAAATTTCAGATTGTAGGTACTTTTGAATGACTTTTATGTGTTTAAAATGATGGCTGCTGGAATTATTCCTAATGGGAAGACCATCACCTACTGGGATATAGGTACATCCAAATATTGAGTCCTAAACAGAACGACAGTCAGGCCATGGATTGCACTGTTAGCCAGCACTGAGCGAGGAAACGCATTTATCTTCATCAAGTTTTACTCTGATTTTAGACGGCTTGGTGAGTGTCATGACGATGATTATGTCGTGATTATGTTCTGCCTTTGTAAGAATGAGCGCATAACTTCTGTTCTCGACCGTGCTGAGCATTTTAATGATTGGTTGATGAATGAAAATACGACGTATCATGATTACTGTTTAAAATGACAGAACAGATTTTACTGAAATCTTTTCCAGTATCCACCTTTAAAATCTAGACTGGTCCAACATTACAAATATACAAATTTTTTTTTCTGCACTTATTGAACATATAACATGTGGTTTTCCTTTAGGATATAAGACTCTGCTTTTTAGTTGTTATAATGTATTCGAGAAACCTTTCACATGTTACATAATCAGAAGGAAACAGATCTCTAGTGATTCCCATAATATTGAGGTTTCCGAAGTATGAAGTCACTCAAAGTGTATTGAATTTCAAGAAGTGACACTTCCTGACTTACCTCCTCGTTCATCTAAAATAGTAAAATGTGACAGTTGGTTTGGATGACATTTACTTGCTTATTGGTTGTAGTGGCGTTTCAGTGATCACTGCTACATGCGTGCGGGGGAAAGACGTAAAATCAGTCTTCTGTATTCATTTGGGAAAATACTAGATTGATTGCATAACATCATCAGCAAGAAAATCTGTACTTCACTCATATTGCTTCATTATCAACAAAGATTCTGCATACTCTAGTGGTGTGATTAGCATCAAAGTGAGTTTATAACATATGCTGATGACTGATGAATACAACTAGTATCACACCCGTGCAACGTGTCAAGCAGAGTGATTTTATTAAAGTACTTAAGTGCTTTTATCATTCTCCTGCAAATTAACTTTGACGAGTTTTATAGAGAATCACTTATTTAAATTCGCCTAATTTTTTCAAACTATCAACATTATGAACGTCACAATTCACGACTGACTGATAAATATGCTTAAAACTCGCGATATGTGTTATATGTGCATTGTCAAAATTTACTAAAGTTTCTGGCGTAGGGAACTTGGACAAGTGAAACTATTCAGTAACATTGCATCGACTGGTACTAGTAGTCTATTTGTTCGAACGGAAAGGCTTTATTGATAACTATGTAAAGAATACTTCATTGATTCGTTGGAGGATTTCATCATGAGCTGACTTCAGTTAGAAAACCATTGGAAAACCTAGGAGTACTGGACAGGTGCTTCGTCCAAGTTTGGGACTCTTCAAAGTACGCACTCAGCCATTACTTGAAAATCAATCTGATGCTCACTAGCGACTGGCCCAATTCAAGCAGCTACCTGGGTTTCTGGTGGGAAGCCTTGACAAGTAGGGTACAGCAGGTTGAAAGTGGGACAGTAACTCATTGAAGAAGACACTGCGAAGTGGTCGCACTATGTCATGAATTGGTGGAAGTTAGAATTCATGGGCTGCCCATTGGATCGGGTCCAAGTTGCCTAATGGTCAACAAGCCAGCTTGCATTTTAACCAGAAGGTGGGTGCGTACTGCTGAAATGTGCTATGTTTCATGACGAAACAGCTGTCCAGTACCCCCAGGTTTTCTAACGGTTCTTTAATTGATGTCAGCTGATGACGAAATATTCCAACCAATCAAACGAAATCTCTTCGAACACCAATACTTGAATACTTCATTGCTTTGATGAAGAAGTATTCTTAAATAATGAAACATTGTAGTACTGCATGGAAAGTGATGTAAAACAATTCCTGAATACCTACTTTTATTATGCATGAATACATATAAACATATACATATATATAAATAAATGCATATTTAAGAAGCTGGTATTCACCTTTAGTTACATTTCTTATTACTGCAAGAAAGGTAATCGAAACAAAATTAATACATCTCTCTTGGGTATTTTAAAATTAATTCCAAGTTGTACAATAAAAGCCAAACATCGTTAAGAAACTAAATGAAAATGGTGAGCTACAACTTCTGTTGTATTCCATAGTTATAAAATAAGACACATCGTCTCTAATTCATGAATAATCCTTATCCAAATATTACTGAAAAACAAAACAAGTAGTCCAGCTAATTGTAGAGATCTCAGCCAATTGAGTGATCAGTTTTCATTCTTTTCACTGTCAGTGCGGCTTTGTTTCTTTCGTTTGGAGGTTGAGAAAACTTACTATGTTTGAGAATATATTCCTCACTTTCTCCACTCAGTCTTTTCGGTCCAGAACTACACCATTAACCTTGTTAGAATGGGTTGTTAGTGGTTATTTGTCGTCTCTTAACTGTTTAAATTCTCCCCGGTGCTGATTTGTCAGTTGGTTGCGGACTTTCTTCTGCATTGAGATGTGGTGGCAGCCATCAATGATTGTTGATTTGAATTGTTGTACTTCTTGGTTAGAAACTGGGATCAGATCATTTGTTTGGCCAGTCAAATTTTCCAACCGTATATGGGAGAGGAGTTTGCCGATACTGCAGTTGGTATCGGAGGATTTCGAGCCCAAAGACAAGTTTTATAGCTACAAATCCGATAAGGTTACTGAATGGAAGTTGAAGACGAATTTCGTTTGGTCTTCAGTAAATTTACTATGTGGTTTAATCGTCTTAAGACTAACAGTGATTTGGATCAGAGCGGACTGTGGATTTTTCTTGACACCTGTATTAAGGTATTCCGTGAATCTCTCACATTCACTGGAGAGTAATTCGTATAGGGCTAGCGATCTTTGGGAAATATTCTGTTGGTGTTCTCGGATGTGTGAATAAACGGACTCAGCACAATGCAGTGCGTGACGTCTAAATGACTCCGTATTAGGATATATATGATTCTGTCGAAGGATTGCGAAAACCATTTCTTATACTCGTGAATATCGGCACTATCCTCGTGTAAATTAATTTTCGTGTCCACTAGAGCAAGCTTGAGAGAGTACGAAAGAAACCTATTGAATTGTTTGACTGCTGACGTATTCTTGCTGCTCCGTGATTAGTTTTACATTATCTTCGAAATCACTCTAGTGTAATTAGCTTTTTATTCAAAATATGTGACTCCTCTCATTTTTATAGATACTGTTATCTAATAAGCTTAATATTCCTAACATTTTCAATTCATAATGCTGTCAAAGTGTATATTCCCCTCGGTAAATACGATTCACTTCTAGGATGAAGTGTAAGCCATTCCACTAACCTAGACATTCGCAATAATTGACATCCAGAATGAAGTCACAAAAAAACCGTTTGAAAGCCTTGGTTTGTTGTTATTTATAATGTTCAGTATACAGTGGAGTGCGCAATGCATTAAAAACTTTGTAGAAATAGGTGGCTATTAAGAACACTGATAAGTGATATTTAAATTTTGGTTGTAACATATGTTGCTCATCTGGTAAATTTTGGTTTGGTTAACAAAAATGTGGAAAGTCAGAATACATTCTATTTATCATTCAACCATTTCTCAGTGATTGAACTGATTGTGACTGTTAATGTTATTTTGTACGCCTAACTATCGAAACTTTCAGAAATCTGTTAATTCCTGATTACTATTTTTGTCTATAACCACTGAACAATGAGGGAAATTCCTAATATGCTTTGGACTTACTTTGAGCTTCTTTCAGTAAATCTAGCGGTTTTTAAAATGAACACCTTTAATATTTTCTGTTTAGGACGCCTTTCTGTAGAAAACATTGGCATATATAATGTATGATAATTTGTTTTCGATAAGTCATTCATTGTGTATTGTTTGACATTGTATCCTCAACCACTATCCCGTGCACTCCCCTCATTTAATGAATATCATCTCTACCCGATCAGCGCTTTCTAAAATACGTAATTTTTTCCCTAAAATTTACAATTCTAATGACGAATCTTTGGAAATATTCATTTTTGTTGCTGAGGAAATTCACTATATATACATATACAGCTTGAGAATGATATCGCCGAAAAGAGTTATTCTTCACTGAACATCTCATTTATGTATATCTCAACATTCTTTAGTAAAATATTCAGCCCGTTTATTTTTCTTTGAAATTATTTATAACATTTGTGAGCTATTATCTTTTCCGTTCAGAGTAAACTTTGTTTCATATGTGTAGTTTTATAATCTGTTATTGTCTCTGAAAATAGAGTCGCGTTTTCATTACGAACTGTCACTTGATACCGTGGATTTCTAGCACATCTAAAATGCAAGCCAGTATTCCGATTATATATGTCCAAACCAAGTTCACTCTCAAAAATTTGAATAAATTGGTTGTATGATATTCATTGTAAAAAAGGCTTTCTTAATTCAGGATGAATGAAAAACAAAACGATACTGTCTTTACTGACGTTTCGCTATTTAATGCTAATAGCTTTATCAAAGTATTATTAAACCACAATTTACAAAATCTCAGCTTATATATTACAACTTAATTATAATAAAGTTTTTGTATCTGCCAATGAATGGAGAACAAAACGAGATTGTTTTTATTGCTACGGATTCCCCAGTTCCCCCAATGGTCGCTGACCTTTCAATGAATAGATTCAAAGATAACGTCTTTTCAAGCATAATCACTCCTAAAATATGGTTAAGATATGTAGATGATACTTTTGTAGTGCTGAAACGAGATCTACACCGTTTATTCTTGGATAAAATAAACAATCTATCTCCCAAAATCCAGTTTACTTCGGAAGCAGAATCAGACGCCGGTGAACTACTATTTCTAGACTGCCTAGTTAAGAGGAGAGAAAACGGACATTTTAGTAAATCTATATACAGGAAGAAAACCCACTCCAATAAATATTTATACTTCGGATCATCACACCTCATCAGCCCTAAGATTTCAGTTGTTTCAAGTCTTCTTAGATGAGTACTCTCTCTGATAACGGATGAGAAAGAAAAAGAAGAAGAAATATCAAACATTACTGAGACTTTCAAGCAAAACAACTACCCAAAGAATTTCATCAACAAAATCAACACTGACATTAAGTATGGTTGAAAATGTATTCCGAAAACATGGACCTCAACAGTTGTCATTCCATATAGAGCACAGACGTCAGACGACATCAGAAGAGTACTCAATAATCTCGACATCAGAGTTTTCTTCGAAACATCAGACACACTGCAAAACAACCTTGTTCATATAAAGGACCGATGCCCTAAAGATTCTCTATCTAATTGTGTCTATAAAATGAAATGCTTAGAATGTGATGCGATATACATCGGACAAACATCGCGAGAAATCTAGCTGAATTAGAAAAGCTTGAAAAATCATCAGCCATAGGTCTACATGCTATAGAATTAGGCCACAAAATTGATTTTGACAATATTTAAATCATCATCCAGAAGAATTTCAGAAATCACAATGAACGTCTAAAATCAGAAGCACTTCATTTCAAGTGGAATCCAAATTTTCTGCACAGGATTGATGGAGTGAAACAGAATTTGACCTGGTTACAACATCCTACCACCCCATACGATGACGAAATCAACATGAATGTGATAAGGAATTTCATTATGTAAACACACGCTGTTTTTATAATTTTACACACTTATCAAATCCAACAATCTATACCAGGTTTTTTATCTTTATCAACTGGCCAATTTTAAAAAACAATGACCCTATGCTGAGGAACGATGATTAAGTTGTTGAATATAGGGTGAGACTTTATAAATTGTGGTTTTATAATACTTTGATGAGGCTGTTGGCATTAGATAGTGATACTTCAGTAAAAACAACAATATCGTTTTGTTTTTCGTTCACCGGGAAATACAAAAAGCCTTTATTAAAACAATATTCCAATTATCTGAATTCATTAGGCTTTTTAAACTGAGTCTAACCGGTGCATCAAACGGATCATTTCAATTTGAGTCATTTTTATCATACTGACGGATACTAATGGTTGAAAGAAATTGTTCCAAACTGTTGGTTTTGATCAGTACTATATCGATTGTGCAGTTTTCCAAATCCAATTGTATCACTTTCTTTATCGAAATTTCGGGGATCTAATAACTCATTGTATGTTATTTGCTTCAGCAGAAGTATAAGTGTCATGCATTTTGGTTTTATCTACTTGTTGTGTTTCGTTTTGTGATTGTTCTTCTCATAGTCTCCTTATTCCGACCTTTCATTTCATGAAATGAAGTTTTCGATATTTATATCTGAGCGAAACTTTTGTTACTGTACTATACTCACTATAATCATAGTAAGCTCCTGATTAATTGAAAAAAATAATAAATAAAAAGGTAAATATGTTAGTTTGCACAGAAAATATTACTTTTTTAAAATCACAGTAGTAAGACTATTGCTGATGATATTCCAGGTCATAGCAAAACAACATGAATACGTTAGCCTGACAAGAAAACTTCAGAAAGTTTTGACAGCGCGGATAATTTACACCAAGTGTCACGGAAACGCAAACACGCGCTGGTGAAAACCAACATTTCGGTGGAATAAACAAGCGACAAAGACAGGAATTCAACTGAACCTAGAGACGATAGAGATGATGATGACGAACAACTATAAGCACCAATCAATAGCGAACGGGGATCTGAAAAGCAAGATAGGCGTTTTTTAATCTAAAATCAACCTGGAAGTTTATTGTACTAAGCATAGGGAACGAGATTCGAATATTCAAAACTATTGTCTAAGCAGTGTTCTATATATCCCAAAGACGTGATGCGTCACGGAAAGCATTTCCAGCAAGCTGAAGACTTTCATCGACACCCGCCCTCTCTGGTCAAAAATAATTAGCAATGAACCTTTTTGGTGGAGATGGATTGGACACACGCTGTAAAGACCATTGACTGACATTGTATCTCAGGGCCTCGCATCAGTACTGAATTCAGATAGGTGAGTTTGGTTTTCGAGAATAACATGAAAGCTTATGGTCAGTCATATAGTAAGCTAATGACGACTACTGAAAAAGAGGATGAAATGAAGATGTGTGGTTGAAAGTTTATTTTCTACTCTCAGCCCAACGGAATGGTAACAACATTGTTTTCTTTAACTCAGTAAAGTGATCTGTTTTGATAAAGGTTGAGAAGTTGGTGGCTTTTTATGATAGAAATTTTAAATGAAGCGGTTGTTTAACGTCACGCAGAAAAACAAACCCCACCTATATTCTTGACGCTGTAATTAAATGTTTCGGATAAGATTAGTACATCAGATTATTTAGGATCTTATGGAAACGTATCGTGTCTGGAAATACTCGAAGTTCATAAAATATTCATGAATGCAGTACCCTAGTACGGCTATCGCAATGTGCCACCGTGAAGAAAATAAATATATATAGACCAAGAAAAACTCACTATTTGCATAGTCTGAAATTGATCGAAATCATCAACAAAAAGACTGAAATCAGGATAGAGATATGGAAATGAAAGCAAACTACAAATTACTATAAACCACAAAAACGCGAAACAGAAAAAAGCTGAAAAATGCTCCAAAGGATTCTGTAGTGAAGAAAACAACTTTCTTAAATATGGTCAGATCTTTAGCAAACATCTGATATCCGAATAATGGGAGACAACAGAATTCGCGTGTGACTCAGTGAATAAAACCGACTTAGAATGAAATACTCTTCAAGTTTCTTTAAATGAAAATTAAGATGAAAAAATAAGAGTATTGCGATAGAGATCTCCTCAGAAATCATGAAAATGTCGCCACAAATTAAGTGCTGTCATGTCGCTTAATACAGTGAGAATCGAATCTGCAGACCAAACAACTAATGATGCACAAATGATCATTGTATAGTATGAAATCATTGACTAGTCTGTTTAACAACTGCACAGTAAATATTCTCATACTACAGAAACATAACCGACATTGTATGCATAAGTTTTCTATGCAAAGGAGTGGTTGGTTGAACGATGACAAAATGAATAAACACTCCAGTTGAAAATATATTGAGGAGGGATTGTATTGTGACGTTATCAAAATATACTAGTGTTTTTATTCATTGTATGTTGGTGACTCTTCCCTTGAATGTCTGAAATTGTGGAGAATATGCTGCTACATAGTGACATCTCATAAGAAATAGTCAGTTCAATGGAGATACTTAAATATATGCATAGCGATGTGTGAATCAACTTTAAAAAGCTGATGTGAAATTTGTTGGGAAATTTGCAGTTGAACTATGTAACAAGAACATTTAAACATCCGCTTGTTGAAAATGTTTTAAAGGAGAGTTTTCTAAATGTTGGAATGTATTTATTGATTACGAATATCTAAAAGCAGATCCTGCCTGAAGTGATTTGCATTAGTTACCCTAAGAATACGAATGTGTAGTTTTTGCAGTTCATGAGTCATTGGATTTATCCCTAGTGAATGGATGATCTGCAAGCTCCCCCTGTGAGTTTTAATTCCTGGTTATGATTCTTGTCGCGTGTTTACTGTTGAGTGGACTTGATCGAGGACGATACAGCTGCTTAATACTGAGTGGTTTACAAGATGCAACTTGGAAAATCGATTAGTTCTGTTCATCATGCAAGTGTGTTGTTTCCTATAAGTGCATTTGTCTTTTGACAAGTGTTAAATGTCAGGCTTCTGAATTATAAGAATGAATTTTCCTTCCTACGAGATTATTATCTTTGTCACAATTTTTAATGTCACAATATTTTCTTTGAGGATAAACGGTTTTTATTCACTTACCTGGGGCTGATTAACATTTTGAAATAGGAAACTGATGTTTTAGATCTTATATAATTTTGACAGAAGCATGTGTATTCTTTTCATGTGGGCATGAAAACACTTGTGTAATAAAAATTTCATCTTCATTCTTTAAATTGCAGATAAGAATTTTTGGGAGATTCTTTCTGAAACAAACCATTAGGTTCAAAATCCCCAATGAAACATAAAACAAAGGATACTATATTTGATGACGTCTTTACTTTCTTCGTTTGTGTACACATAATATTTCATAAATGATAATTATGTCGATTTGTATATTTTTGAATACCATGGAATTAATAAAATCAACATTGGAAGTGGTTTGTGCCGATAGATTTGCAATAGTTCTTATTTTGGATTGCTGCTTGTCCATCAGTTCTCTAATTTTACTGCGAAAATCAGTTTACACGCCATTTTAAATTTCTTCACTTCTAAAGCAGTGTTACTTGAGAAGCGAAAGCAAACATACAGGAGCTGAAGAGGCTTTGTCTGATTGTACAAACAGTCTAGATTTCTTCATTTCAATCCAGATGAGTGTTTTATGAGTCTGTCCACCATCCACACATCACAAAAGAGCTGTTTACGTCCTTCATATGCATTTTAAGGATTTGTCTATGCATGCTAAGTTCGAAAGATTTTACAACCTACTTAAACCTCATGTTCCAACATGAGATGAAAATCGAATTTTGTTTAATAGTAAGCTGAAACAGCAAAGCATTTCAGAGCCTTGGAGTAAACAAGGGAAAACTAGGATGTAATGAATATAAAACCTGACACAGAATCTGGAATTGTTATAATGAATAAAAGTGAATAAAGATTTAAAATGTTTTCTGTTCTTGGCGATGAAAGCAAATTCAGCCGAGGTGACTTTTCAAAAGAGTTTCAGTTATTACAATTCAAAATGGTGACTAATATTGTGAAAATACCTAGTTTAAATGTTATAAGTAAATATAAATTTTACTCTTTAGTACCATCCCGATTCCATTTCTAACATATATTCGGTTTACGTAGATTAAATTAAGCCAGTCAGCCGCTACGTCCTATAATGTCAGTGTATAGATCACCAGCACATTAATTAGTTTAGTGATTAGAGGAGCTGTTGGACTCAGTAAATAGGCGATTCTGTAAGTACATATAGAAAGATGCACTTGTGCTGATTAATTACTTTGATGAAAATAATATTGAGAATGAAGAAATGTGTATTCTTTTGGTGTAAATTTTTAATTAACTGACATAAGCTTACTCGAAACAGGTGACATTTTCCGTGACTACATATTTTACAAATCTTTCCTTAATCTCATTTTCTCCCATTTACTCAAAAGATTTATTACTTCTGAGCACTAGGAATGTAAGACTCATATTGGAATTCGATTGTTCGGATAATATTGATGTTAGTATGGGACTTCTTTTAGCAGATATCTGTGTTTTGTCAGCTTGATGGATCAATACAATGGCCGATTTACAGAAAAGCCACCTGGACTGGACAGTAACTTAATTGCGACATCTTCTTTCCTTTTCAGTGCAAGAGAGACTGGATGAAGTGCCTCATCAGTAGGATTCAAGGAATATACACATAGGAAACAACTGAAGGTGAAGAAAGAATACTGACAGAAATTCAGGTTTGAAATAATTATCCAGACAAGTAAATAAAGATACACGAAACGGTTAGAGCATCAAGACTCATTCTCTATCTCACCACTAAGAAGGATGTATAGGTGTATTAAGCTACATTACACAGGTGATTATAGCAGCCTGGTACTTAAAGGAAGATTGAACTTTGTGGTTAAGAAAATTTTCATGTAGCTCAGATCCCGATAAGTGAGAATGTGAAGCCTATATCAAGTTAATTCCTCTAAACATATGTAAAATGATGTCTCGTCTGACTGTGTCCACCAATTTGAATATGTATGTGTGGTCAGAAATTTATATGGAGAACGCACTGATCTCTGAAATTGGGGGCTTCAGGACATATACTTAAGTGGCTTCAGAAATATGTGAAATCCCTTGAAGGTACGAATGGTGAAAAAAAAGACAATCTTGCTTTTCCATTTCGAAAGATATTAAAAGTATGCCGCAAAAAATTGATGTATCAATTTCATTTTAAACCTTTTTATAAGAATTGTTTGGAGTGTATCCCAAAGTATGGGGGAGGCTGTAACGCTTAAGGCGTTTAAATCATCTTAATGTTTTCTAGAAGAATTTCACATCTTATTGAACTTCTTTTGAAATATTTGCGTTCGACTCTATGATTGGTCCACTATTAACTCACGTTTTTGCTCTTTTCCTGTAGAATATAGAAAACAAATTGCTCCACTTAAGTAGTTGAACTGAAGAGAAACAAGAAGATTTGATGTAATTTAAAAACAAATTTTAACAACTAGATTTTTCACACGTGAAAAAGTCGTCGAAAAAATGTTTGTAGATAAGTCTTCTGAAATGTTTATGGGCAAATTTAAGGAATAAAAATGATAGTACCGTTAGACTGACGAACCACATGTAAAATGATAACCAGGAATTTGGAAGGTTTGCAAAGGCAGAAGATATTATCCTGAAAGTTGTTAAGGATGTACGAATGTATAAAATGTTCGAAAAGCTCGCAACGTTTTTATTCCCTACATTCGTCGATGTTCAATGAAAAGTTTCAGATGAACAAGGAAGAACATGACAGTGGAACTGCGCAGTTCAGTATTTTGGGATCTTTGGTGAGACCATATATCAAGAATATTTGAACTTCCTCTAGTTAAATGTGTTTTACAAGAGATTTTTCAAAGAGTTGGTGAGAATTAATGAGAGTATCCATTATTTTATCAATTTTTGTTCGTCAAGTCTTCGTGTCTTGTCAGCATGTCATGAAAACTAGGATGAAGGAGTAAGAGTCTCATGATAGGTTTTTTCTAAAGGATCATGCAGATGTAATCATATGTTGAAAGCATTTATGTCGGTTGACAGAGTGGGAGTCGGATTTGTCGAGCGTAAAATTAATGGGATATACATGATTATTACATTATCTGCGAACATTGATCAGTTTTGTTGACTGTTATAAAAAATTTGAACAGAGAATTGTTACGAATTGATGGTTTAGACGCTCTGAGTTAGTACAGATATCTGACAGTGTTGAAGAATTTTTCAGACTTTTCTCGCGTGAATTTTCGAGTCAGGTTATTTTTAAAATCTATGATTACTCGACCAGTAAGTCAAATAAATGACTCGAAATATGTTTGCATTCTTGGCCAGTTCCTTAAAGACGTATGAAAATATGACTGCTAATTTGTAATATGTCACTAAAGCTGGTTTTCCGTAAATTACTATGCAGGTTAATGCATATGCCTTAATTATATATATCTATATATACATATATATACATAAATATATATATATATACATATATAATAAATACATATCACAATTTTCGATTATCAAACCATTTTCCTCAGTATTACTTGTCAACAAAACCCAACAATTTCCCTTTAATGGCGTACGAAGCCTATTTCATGGTGAATATATTTCAGTGGATCAACTGATCATCACAACTGTGTATTCTTCCTCTCCATTTAAAGAGAATATTCACTCTACATAATGCTCTACACCATTATAATGCGTACTTAGGCGTTATAATTTCCATTTCGTTTGAACGATGAAAGTTGACTTACTGCTTGCAACAGCTGTATAAAATGTTCAAAAAAGAGTAGGCTTTCACTGATTACATGATAAGGGTGACGGTTTTCTGTGTATTTTATTTAAATGGATATTCCAAAGGTTTTGAGTTAACAGTTGTTTTTGATGAATTATTCAGGATCTGCAGTCATAGGTCAATAAATATTGAAACTGTATTGGGGTACACATTTAAGATAGAATAGTGGTCCGTTAGTTAAAATTGTGTACTGAATGCATATAAAACATGTAGTCATTCAGAATATAACATTTGAATAGACATTTGGCTGACAAACTTAAGTGTTTATGGTCGACAGAATATAACTTTCATTGAGGGTGATTGAGTTACATTCAGTGATGTGTGAGAAATATGAATACCATAAAATACATGAAAACAAATGAAGCACAAAGAATGTAACGTCGAGGGCTGACAAATAAAAAATGTAACAGTAAATTAGTTTTCAGGTTAGATCACGGATATCTGTGGGTATTAATTCTCCAAGTGACGTAGATTTGTGATCAAACGCGAAACAAATCAAATACCTACAAACTAACAATTGAAAAAGGGCTACATTTTGAACTGCAATCAGATACTAGAGACATTACTAGCTTAGCATCAATCATATAGACTGACAGATAACAGTGATAATAATCGTGTGAAGTTAACTAGGTGAAAAGAAATAAGAGTCTATGTCTAGGAAATGTAATAGAGAATCTTTGAGCGGATTGTTTGGTACCCGATACACAACGTTACACGACTCTTCTGTTTTGATGTGGTGCTCAGTATCCACTGTTTGAGATACAGTTGCTTTGTTTATTGATTTGGTTATTTCTTTTCCAGGCCAAATAGGAGCATTATCACGAGGACGTAAGGATAAGTTGCTCTTAGTTTGACCTTTATTTTGCTCATCAGTACCACATGAATTTGGACACACATACTGATGTGACAGCCAGTGATAATTTATCTTTAGTGCACAGTGTCAGTAAGATCATCAGTGACATAATAATTCCATATTTCCATGTTTCATTGTGCTGAAGTTTCAGAAGAACATGAGTAAAATAACAGAGTAAAATTACCCACCTAATTATTTCGGAATGTTTGAGGGAGATATGCAGTGAGATACTTCCGGGTTAACTCTAACATTACACAAATAGATATGAATACCCGAATACTTCATTTCATCCGATGTAAGAAAACTAGCAAACAAACACGATGGTTTTGAATTATTGGTTTTTTGCGTTAAGGCATTTCTAAGACTAGCATAGTCCTTTCGAAGACAATTTCAGTGATTTTAAAAGAAGTTAGATGTAGTAAATTGTGTAAAATCAGAAGTACTTTTCGAAATTCAGAACTGATTTGCCAACTGCAAATTTAAATAAATGTGGAAAATCCCTCTATATTTATCAGAAATAATGCAGAAAAACCATATGCCTGTACGACCCACTTGTGGAAACTCAGTTCCATTAAACTCTGGACATTGGATAATTCAATACTGCTCAGAAAATACCGAAAGCACAGAAGTAACTATGTGAGAAGTACTAACACGAAATAATTTCAAGCTTGAATATTGTGAAGTAGTGATTCTTTTTAATGCATAAAATTCAACATTTTCTGTTACATGGTGTAAATGAGATATACCACTGCTTTTCTCCATTGCGTGTCGGTTCCTCTGAACTAGTATTATGGCTGGAAGACTAAAATTGAGGAGAATGGGTTATCCAATACTGAAATTTCATGAAAGCTGGTTATTCCAGAAATATATAAAAGTATACACGACTTAATTTTGGAAGATTTAAGAGAGAAAATTTTCAGAATATAGGGGACATTTTAGCAAAACATTCTACACCGCCTGACAGTTTTATATGTCCAAGCAGTGAAGATGACCAACATTTTTTGAGTTCCGTATTCTGTCTCTAGTACTGTGACATTTGTGATGGGTTCAGAGATTTTAGATTTTTCATATAGTGAAGTAATTATGCTTAGTTGATTTCTTCTAATTTAAACTATCAAAATAACTTACACTGTGGTTGGGCTGAGTTGAATGTTGAGAAAACGTCATGAAATCACTCACTGTATTGGCATCGCATTAACTTATGTTTTGTTCACACGGACATCCGATTAGGCATTGAAAACCAAAAGACATAAACGAGATCGACTGACACAGTGAAAATATTGGCGTTTGAAAATATTTGAATTTAATTCCACATATCGCATTTTATATTGACAACCTGTGAAATATTTTTGATGAACAAGAAAAAGTGTTCTGCCCAGTATAATGGAATATCTGAAAGCTATATTCACCATGGCATTTTATCTGTCACAATACTTGATAACTGCACCGACCGTGAACTCTGGTCAGTCTTGTTAATGAGAGTACAGTAAATATTCTAATATTGAACAGAAATACCTTGGAGGTATAGAATATTATCTACTAATTTTCTTTGCTTGTATGTGGCTTACCGGTAAGTAGTGAGATGACGTCCTTTTAAATATATCACTACAAAATTGTAAGCCAGTATAACAAATCGAATATTTCTGCATAACTGCTCAGTGAGAAGTTTGTATAAGAAAACATTACCGTTCTATGCTCCTGTCAATTGAGATCATCATGGGTGCGCATTTTTTGAGTAAAAGTGGATTTCTTTTGCGAAGATATGGGTGTTCTTCCCCGTTATGTAATCAAAATGTGTGCTTTACTGTATACCCCACACTAATAACACGCATACATCCACAAAATTGCTTTACTTCTATATTTGATAAGATTTTATTTTGATAAATCACACAGTGTTATACAGTAATATTAACTGATGACCACGTTTCGAGCACAATGTATTGCTCATAATCATATCAAGTCACTCACACAACATTTTTCTTCATTTATATACATGAGTAAAAGGTGTTGATTAGACATTTGAATAAAATCAATATAAGATAAAGTACACTCGGAAATAATATAAGTGTTATCAATGAAATACAGTGAGATGGGAAATAAGATGCTTTACAGTAAAAATAAGTAACTTGTTAGAATGTTAGGGTGGCATTTAAACCTACAACTCAGTCAGGTAGAACGAGCTCTGTAGGTTAAAGGACTCCTGTAGGTCAACTCAATTAAACAAAATAATATAATTTACAAAATACCTTGCAATAACTGTGAGTTAGGTGAACTACATAGGTCATACCAGTAGATCAGGAGTAGTG
The DNA here is from genome assembly GCA_944472155.2 of Trichobilharzia szidati. Taxonomy (NCBI): domain Eukaryota; kingdom Metazoa; phylum Platyhelminthes; class Trematoda; order Strigeidida; family Schistosomatidae; genus Trichobilharzia; species Trichobilharzia szidati. The sequence goes on from OX235271.1 coordinate 208,843,667, forward strand.
AGATTGCCTGTCAGAACATAAGAATTTAGCTCAGGTAAGAGTGATTGATCCGACCCACGAAGATAAGTAACTTAGAAAAGTGCTCAGCAATCACACTACATGCATTAACACACAGCCACACAATAGGGTGGGACAGAATTAAAATTCTAAGGAGCAATTTAGGTACGTGGAGAGAGAGACTGATTACTGAATCCTGGTTCGTCGAGTCTACACACTCAACATATGCAATAGAAATGACTCAACACAAATACCAGAGATATGGAAGACATTATTACCACGAGGTTAAAATATATCCAAATCACATTATAACATTCTAACAAGTTACTTATTTTTACTGTAAAGCATCTTATTTCCCATCTCACTGTATTTCATTGATAATACTTATATTATTTCCGAGTGTACTTTATCTTATATTGATTTTATTCAAATGTCTAATCAACACCTTTTACTCATGTATATAAATGAAGAAAAATGTTGTGTGAGTGACTTGATATGATTATGAGCAATACATTGTGCTCGAAACGTGGTCATCAGTTAAAATTACTGTACAACACTGTGTGATTTATCAAAATAATATCTTATCCTTAGTGAAGTTATGCTCTGCCACAATGCTCAAGTTTTATACCTATCGTTTTATTTCTGTCTGAACAACGAAACTGACTTACCCTCTTCTGTAGCTGTGTGATATATTCAGAAAAGTTTACAGTTTCACAAAACAAATCATTAGGATAACAGATTTATTTGGTTTTCATTTATGTAGATATTCCAAAATACATAGGAACCAAACAACACAAAAGTATTCATTCAACACGTTGAAATTACTTGTGCAAAAAATACATTTAATCTTCATACTACATGTTAATTGAAGTTTATACTGATAATCTTTGAAATATTCCTGTTGAACATGTGTAATGGAGCAAAGTGCAGTTGTGCTGGGCATTACTGTTTCCTTTCTTTCCTTACTATATTATTAAATAAATTGTTGTGTGCCTAGATTCATGAGATCTAAGTTGTGAATAACTCTTAACGGAGACATTTACGTTAAGTGGAATGTTGTTCTTGTAACCTCCTGTATTATTCACCTTCATACTTTCCACCTAGTAACTTGAGTGAATCATTTGTCATGGATAGAATGCTAAGTGAAAAATTGCAATCAACAAATTTTCCTTCTCAAAATGTCTCGGTTTTATTGCATACAGCTACTTGGCTAGGGGCTTCGAAATTAACTTTTATTTTGAGAAATATGTTCTGGATATCTCATAAGAAGTATAAGTACAAAGTGTGACTTGAATACCCTTTTGTGGTTTTCGTCGTTTTGTGGTAACAATGAAGCAGCTTGCAGTGCTTCAAACAAGAACCAGTCGGCTTATTTGAAAAGAGGGTCTATTCATCACGTTAAAGAGGAACAGTGATTTCAGCTAATGGCACTTTCGATTTGACGGAACTGACTGAAGATTTTTCTCGTACATTTCGCAGTCTATGTATTGCTAATTCGGTATGGAAACATAGTAAAATTGAAAGCTGCACAAACAAATAATTATTGGCTTTATAAAATCTTGTTTATATTCAAAGGCAGCAACATGACCACAGTATTTCAAGCCTGTATTGTCATCGAAAATGTATTTCGTCTAAACTGATAAGTTTCACAAAAAACTCCTATCAACATGTAAGGATGGCTAGAAGGGCACACTTCATGCTTTAACTGTTTCTGACCAACTGATAGTACAATTGACACTTTCTGTTAGTTTCTATAGTATTCATTTAATAGTAAAAAACTTGTGTTTTAAATAAAATAAATAAATATTTTATGACATGAAGCTGATAACACACTAATTAGCAACGCTGATCACTCACCTAAAACTGCCGATATTAGAAAAGTGCTGAAGAATATGACCAACTGGATAGCTTGCATTTTGTAAATTAGTACTTCACTCTATGGCAGCTACAGAACCCCTTATATACTATACACTAAAAGATAACACGTGATCTGTCCTTGATGAAAGTTGACAATTGTTGACACTATCGTTTATCAGAGTCGCTGGTCTGTCACTTTGCAAAACGATAAAGGAGAATAAATTGTCTAGTGATACGGATTTCTTAGACAAGTCAATCATGAAAACAAACTTTAGTATTATATCGTGACATCATTTTGTGATAAGCGATTACGCAAGAGACAATATGATAATCCCTAGACTGACTAGTTTGATGAGATGATTGATTAGATTTAAAAACTGTACTACGACCTACTTTGGTCAGATTTTCATCCTAAATATCGTCTGAGGTCTTCTCAACTTACCAAATCTGTGTTAATGTGACTTCATAAAATATGGGCTCAGGGTTGCAATTTTGATTATGTTGAGCGGATTCCTTGCTAATTTAATTATTAATGTGAATCCCATACAAACTCCTTATTTCAGTCAGAATTTGAGATACATTAGGAAGATGAATGGATTAAAACAAACTGTGAGGCTGCTAGCAAAGTTTCTTCTAAATCTTTCAGGATATTATAAAATTTGCTAACATAGTAAGCCAGTCCACAAGGACTGATTGTGAAAAAACCAAAAGTCTGATTTATGACATGAAAACAATAATTTAAACTGTGTAGTTTAGAAACTCAGGAACCAGAATGTTTCCGATTTTGACTTCCATACTTACATTTAAAGTGATTTAGTGGCTTAATCAGTGTTTGCGATTATTGGTGTTTAACTGTGATCGTTTGACAACCAGCTGGTTTGAATCGCATCAGTTAGTTTATAATACTAATTTAACAGTAATAATTATTTTGTCTGAATCTTGACCTCCTCCATAAATTATCGAAATGGAACTTCTGAACATTGTTTATTAACATGTCTCTGTTAACAAGAATCGTGTTGAGCCTTGCAAGTATGACAAAATTCTGTGTACATTTTTACAGTTAACTTTTAGGTTGTAATCAGATGAAGAGGATCCGAAGCAATAAATGATGGCTTCATATTGTTCTGCAGAAACATTTGTTTTTGCTTCGTTCAAATTCATAATGGGAGATAAGTGTATTAAACGTTTTGTTGTTATGCCTCTTGTTTACACTGAGAACTTGTAAGGCAGTTTTCTCCTAATTTAAGTTTCACACCCTGAAACACTTCACAAGTCAAACAGCAGTACCGCTGAAATCACCATAGTAAAAGGAATCTGTTTTGACGAAGAGACGGATTCATCATTTACACTGATTATGCGAAAACAGAAAAAATGACAGCTGGAAATCAGCACCTTACAATATAGAATTGCGTAGAAAATAATTTAGTGTAATAGCAGGCAGCACTAACGAGATCTGATTTGGAAGAATTCAGTGACACAAATTATGCCACTTACCGAATGACTCGTTGTCGAATCAAAGCAGAAGTTTGTGCAGACGTTCAGTGGATAAATATGTGAAGATGAGAATGGTAGCGAAACACTTTAGAAACTAGAAGAATGTAAGAAGTCCAAATATCGACTCTTAGTTAAGACAATTCCATTTAGGTAAGTGAAACTGACAACTAACTTTTCATTTGTCTGTCGACTGTGGTTCATGCTCGTTGTTGTTCGCTAGTGATCATCATAACGTCCATCGCCTTTACGTTCACTAGAAGTCTTGTCTTCCCTGCCTCTACTGATAGTTTGAGCATCTAAATCTTCGAGTTTATGTGGCATGAAACTTGAATCATCTAAAATCACTCAACACAAAGCTACTGATTGGGGAAATTATTCTAGGGATTCAGTGATATCTCAAGACAACTGTCCTCAAACTCGAGAAAACAATATGTAGAGGAAAAGAACAGGTGGCAGTAGGATCACCAATATTGCCAATCTGAGATGATATTCTTATGGAAGTAATTTAAAACAATCGCAGTGACGCGCAAAATGCTACTTGATGATCAAAATTGTGAATTTATGTCGGAATATGAAGTGTGGACAATTTAGAATAAGTTCAAACATTGGTTGAAATCAGTAACCTTGCTGCCATGATCTCCGAACTGCCTTTTATACATAGCTGCGGTTCCCGCATCTGACTGACTAGAGATTCAGCAAAAGAAAAGAGACGAATACGTGTAGTATACGCCTATGTGAAGCAGGATATTGCTGATATTGAGCGTCCAATGTTGATTTGGAGTTCAACTGCTGCACTCCATATTGGTGTCACTGCTACCTTTCTGCTACCATTTGGAATAGTGTTCTTGACTAGTTCTGTAGAAAACACATGTCGAATGACTGGCTTACCTGGTTCATACACAGAGTAGAATTTGTTTGGGAAGTCTTGTTTTTGTCGTCCCGCCGAATGTTCAATCCTTTTGTCTTCAGTTAGAATTAGCTACCTGACTTGCACAGTTACTGCAGCTCCACAGCTGATAAAATACATGTTCATAGGAACAATACCTAAGTGCGTCACACTATTCACCACTTCCTAAGAATATTTAGACCACTAAAATATAGTTCCCTGAAGTTTGATTCGCTGAAACATTATGCTCACTGACATGTCAAACACATTATTCAGTATAGGTAAAATAAGGTAGGTCTGGGGGATTCTCCAACATCTGTCTTTATCAGTTTAACCTTCCGTTCTCTAGGCACAAATGACAGTAGAGATAAAATTTTACGTTAGATGATTGGTTTTGTTATATCTTAAAAAGAATTGAAAACCAAACAACTAACGTCAATGGTTGATGATAACCATTTAACAATAATTTTGTCTGATGAAAGTGCTGCTCGAATTTGAAATGATAGAGGACAATTCGACCGCCTGACACCAGATACTACTGATCTGCACGAAGGATTGAGTGCAATGAGCATGTATTCTGAAGCCTTGGTTATGAACTCCGCTGAAGTAGGAGTTGAAGTTCTTTTTACAATCATAACTGTTTCGAACGTGGTACAACATTTATGAAATCATTTCACTGTTTCCTCTCAACTCATGAGTGATATCTTGACAGATACTTATCAAGTGACTGATAAAACAGTAAGGTTATGGAAACGTTATTCGGTCTGATGTTCATGCTAGTTCATTAAATCATTATCCATAACTAGAGTATCCGGCATATACCTATCATGACAATGAATGAAGTAGTTGTTAGGAAAACACAATATGTGTTACTGTCTAGTTTCTAGTGCGCACATCGAGTGGTGTTTGTTACGTTATGGAAGTAAAATTTAGTGAAAGGGTTACTAGCACACAATCGTCCTGTGAACTGAACCATTAATTTAAGAACCTACTGAATAAGATTCGAATTTTCAACAGTCAGTTCAATTCCCGTATATGTTTAAGTGGTTTCGTTTCAGCGAATCCATTTACAACAGGCTGCAGAATTCTATCAACATCCGCGTTTTCTCCTTAATTTGGATTAGATGGCCAAAATGTTTAGCAAAATGAAGTGTGACAATAAATCATCCATGACTCCAACGATTACACTGGAGACAATGATGGTGGATCAGACACAAACTGAGAAGACTGGTGAGTGGGACCAGATGTCAGGCGAAACGTCTGGCTTCCGAGAATGAAGTGAAGGAGATCATGTATGGAGTAGGCGAGAGACATGGACAATCGTGGAGCCAGCTAAATAGGACTGCAGAGATTATGATGAAATGAAGATGTGGTGTTGGAGCCGTATTTTGTTGTTATTTTGTTATGAACTCGGAATATTTTTCATTGGAAATTATTTTTCTCCTATTTGAAGGAAATCAGTCGTTGGTCTGCACTCTTCTCTACTCCATACTCCAGTGTTAGTGGTATTTGCTCGAAGGGAATTTTTTTACTTCATTCACCACTGCAGAGCTTGACTGAATCACAATTACATGTGAGAAAAAACATCCAGACGGATGCGATTCGCCAGTAATTTTGAAGTTGATTGCGCCCTCAAGTTTTTGATTTCAGAGACACAGAATTTAAGGTTGAGATCACTGTCTGGGTTGCCGTTATGAGTCCCTGCATACACCCGACTATGCTATTTATTTCATTATGAGAACCCGAAGAGTATTTTGAGAAATTCAGTTCTTACCCATTGATTACCTTCTAACATGTTTTATTCATAATGAACCCGCCGACTGGATACCATGTTCTAAATTAAATTAAATATAGGTTGGAAATAACATACTAAATATATTGGTTTCAAGGAATATAATTCCCTTACACCTAAAATTCATCCACAGTCTATGCTCTACAATTACCTGGGGAGTTTAGGTAATGAAGCGTAACAACTCCCAAGTACTTATGACTTGTACCTTTAGTATTTTGAGATAATTTCTAAACTGAACGAAAGGAAAGGTGACGATTTATCTTGTGTAGGAAATAAAATAATAAACATGGCTGTTTATTGAGATTTATTCTGTCATGCACGTTTTACGGAGCAGTCAAAGCATGTAAGTATAAGCATATTTTCTGAGAGTGCCATTAGCATTTTTAACCTCAATGAATTTCTATATTTTATATATGTCAGAACCAAGTCCACTTTTAACAGTTTGAAAAAATTTGGGCATTGGGTATATGATATTCATCATAATAAAGGTTTGTGTATTTCCCAATGAGTGAAAAACGAAACGATACTCTACATTTTCTCTTCAGGTCGACATATTGTCGCACATTTTGAGGTCATACATTTCGCCAAGTCTTCATTGTTTTTATTCGTTCACTGCATTGTAAGTGTGACAAGTGGCAAATCTGCCGTGCACTCACTTATCTTTGACTAATCTCATTCGGCTTCGCACCTGCAACGAGCTTTCATTTCCTAATCCCATTCGCCTTCTTTTCCTGAGTATGGCGTCTGTTGTCACTTGAAGGTCTTCTCAGCCTATGAGCAGTCTATCTGCATTTCCTTCATCATATTTGATGGCAAGAGAATTTTGGCTGGTCCTCTGCCTGCCGGCGTTCTCGTTGCCTATCCCTTCAGAGTGATCGTCTGATCTTCACCATCGAAACTGTCAGTGCAACACTGGAAACAATTGTGACTATAAGAACGATTTCAATTCCTACTTTAGCTAAGTTTGCCATTGAGGCCGCAGAATATATGCTTATGGCATTGACCATTTAGTGCAGATCAATAACTCGAAATATAAAGTTATCCTCAAACAATATTGTTTGCTATCATTTCTGCCTCGTACAGCACTTTCAGACAAACCTATTGTCAGAACGTCATCGTAAACTATTGATGTCAATTGTCTCGCTTTTGATTCTTGTTGAAAAAATCGACTGATTCGTGTCTACTTATCGTTAGTGAGATATCGATATTGATAAGGCAAAAGACGACTTATTTCTTGCGATAACAGAAAGCAGACAGATAATGGATGTAGACGCATGGAGAGAGAGGACGACTAAATTTATGACGAAAGATTTTGGAGATAAATGTCAACGAATCTAGTGTTTGGTCTTATTCAATTAGGCAGTTCCCTGGGTTCCAGTAGCACGTCGTGACTAGTGGGGTACATCAAGTTGAATGTGATTGCAAAACTCGTCTATGACACTGGCTGGTGGTCGCGCTATATCGTCATTTCACAGAAGTTGGAATTCATTGGCCATATGGTGGCTTTCCAGTGGCGTAGTGGTCTACGAGGTCGTCTTGTAGCCGGAAGGTCCTGCGTTGGAACTCCGATGGTGGCGTGCCAGTGAAGTGCCCCAAACCAGGACGAAACACCTCTCCAGTACTGCCGAGACTTCCAACTGTACTCCAACCAGTCTTAGCTTGTGATGAAATCCTGTAGCGAATCAAATGGAATCTCTGCAACCCAACACCTTAATCTAGTTTTGATTTCTCTGAGTGATTTGTGGAATCAACATTTCTAGTTGCATAGTAATTTGTTATGCCCATTTTGACATCCTTGATTTTTAGTTTCCGAAGGTGTTTCGATTTGTGTATGCGAGTTTTATTATTAATTTCCATGGACTTTCTTTAGTCCGACGGGATACCTACAATATTTCAGGGAGCGTTGTAACTATTTGCTAGTTCACTCCAATTATAAGGGGATTATTCGCTGTCTGCCTCCTTCTACTTACCATATGAATTATTTTTGTGAGAGATGAAGGCGATCAGGAGACAGAATTCATATCTCCCTGTGAATTAGACTGTTGCATAAAGAGTCGCTTTAATTTTTTAGAAGAATATATAGGGTTGTCTAAAATACTTCTTGTATAAGGAAACATCACATGGAATTCTCAGCTGACAATTTCCTTCATTTTAGAGACGACTGAACACAGACGAAATTAAATTATATAGCTTCCCAATGAACTCAGAGGTATTTGCATTTCTAGCACTGAAGAAGGATATAAAATATTCTAACGAAGATATGTCCTATTAAGTGTTGATTTGCAAGGATTTGTTCTGTGACGAGTTTGATTACGAGCTGACGTCAGTCAAAGAATCAGTGCAAAACATGGAACAATACTGGACATTTACGAAGGTTCGTTGACAAGCCGAAATTCGAAATCATGACACCTCTCTTACCCAAGGAAAACTTTCATATGAGTCTTAATATCTATGTAATACAATCTGTGATAGCTTTAAGAT
>OX235271.1:208852673-208878952 GCA_944472155.2 Trichobilharzia szidati
GAAAAATCCAAGAGGGTTAAGGGGAATGAGCACTCTTAGTGAGAAGAAGAGTCATGAATTCAAGTTTAGCCACGGTAGGAACAGCGTCTGGATGTGTTCTTTTCGGATACAAAGTTCCGATTTAGTCGATCTTATTGCAACAGCTTCAGCTATGTGTAGGAGACGTAAGCGAACTATACGCGATAACGACTTCACAATTCGGTATATAACCCTGAAAGCTGTGTTGACATCGATACAATGTCGAGTATCGACCAAGTGTGACAGGATCGACCTTTTTATGCACTTGATTTCCCCCCTGCTGAACCAAGCTGGTAAATGTTCTCGAACCAGTAGACGAACCTGCCTAGTCGTACGACTTATATAACTTGAACCACAGGAACAGTTGAAATGGTATATGCATGAAGAAGAGCTAAGGTTAGGTAAGACATCTTTGAGTTGTTGGGTGAAGGATAAACATAGATGTGCAGAGTAGAAAGTTTTCTTGATCGCCCTGGTTAAACGTTGATATAGAATCTCTGCAGGAGTATCTCCCTTGAATTGGCGACGTAAAAACAGAGGCTTTTTCTACACCATTGCTAGTTCATGTTTACGACTATTGTAACCTATGTTGGCTTTAATGAACTTCTCTTGATATCCGTCCTCGCTTAGAATATCTCGGAAGCCTGGAGTTCTTTCTCTACACAGTCTTCGGAACAATGCGTTTGCATTTCATCGGTACGAAGCTAAGGAAGTGTGTATACTGAGCTTTGGTCTCTAGCTTTCTAAATATGGTTCTTTTGACGGAACCATCCTCTCTTCTCGTTAGTAGGACGTCGAGGAAGTGTAGAGAGTCGTTGTATTCTTCTTCGTAGGTGAAATGGACCGGTGGGTGAGCATTATTGAAGCTGCTCAAAATCAAATCACTGCTTAACCTTTCATCGTACACTACATAAGTTTCATCCGTGTAACGATAATACTTTTCCATTTTTGCTATTTCCACTTTCAGCGGACTATTTTCTAGTTTTTAAAGAAATATGTTCGCGAAAATAGATCCCAGTGGGGATCCCATGGCCACTCCATCAACCTGTCTGTAGATTTCATTATTAAACAAGAACTGAACATTTGTTGTACATTTAACAAGTAGTTGTTTCAGATTACTAATAGGAATATCAGTGCACAATTTCCTTTCTATAACCTGTTGGCAGATATAATCGTTGGTTTCCAATAGAGGCACATTAGTGAATAGAGATGAAACATCAAATGATGCAATGTATTTGCCAGTTGCGTTCAAGTTTTTAATCTTGTCAATAAATTGAAAGGTATCTTTGACGCTATGTTTTACTAACTCGTCATGCAAGGGTTGAATTAGCTGTACCAGCCACTTTGTCGTCTCGTGATTGGGTGAAAGAGACATGCCTAGTATGAGGCATAGGGGCAGGTTCGTCTACTGGTTCGAGAACATTTACCAGCTTGGTTCAGCAGGGGGGAAATCAAGTGCATAAAAAGGTCGATCCTGTCACACTTGGTCAATACTCGACATTGTATCGATGTCAACACAGCTTTCAGGGTTATATACCGAATTGTGAGGTCGTTATCACGTATAGTTCGCTTACGTCTCCTACACATAGCTGAAGCTGTTGCAATAAGATCGACTAAATCGGAACTTTGTATCCGAAAAGAACACATCCAGACGCTGTTCCTACCGTGGCTAAACTTGAATTCATGACTCTTCTTCTCACCAAGAGTGCTCATTCCCCTTAACCCTCTTGGAGTTTTCCTTTGCTTATTATTATATATCTTATTGTGTCATGAAGAAAATAAAAGACGGATTCAGCGAAGAAAATTTTCCTTATCGACGAAATCATCTTCAGATGCTGTACAATCGTATTTATACTTACAAAAATATATAGTGGTCTATTATTGAGTAATAGGTGGTGACATAATTGATATAATTACTCAGAAGTGGCTTTAGAAGTGAAAATTAGAAGTTGAAAATTACGTGGTACTCAACGGCAAAAAGATAGAAATTTGATAAGGTTAAAATTGCTATTAAGTGAGAATAAAGGTATTTGAGTGTCAATTTAACAAGTGTGAAGAGGGTGTGAAAATATACAAAAGGAGCATATGAGAGTGATAATAGTGAATTAATTATTAAAGCAAAAGCTAACTAAAAGTGAAAGTAGAATGAAAAGTAGAATGAAGGATAAACTGCCGCTTTGGCCCCAATGTGTGTTTATAAATTCACTTGCTCGTGTGGAGCTAGTTATATTGGCCGCACAAAGCGCACGCTTTCCAAACGCATCTCTGAGCATTATCTGGCATGGTTAGCAAAGGGACAATGTAAGACAATTACTAGCTCAATTCTCGAGCATTTGGTGAACTCAGGCCACGTAGCTCCACCAGAATCGTCTTTCAAGATCATCTACAAAGTGAAGCCAAATGGTACAAAGGGCGTCAGGTTTCGGCTTTTGTGTATGGCGGAGGCTCTAGCAATTCATCAATACAACCCTGAATTCTGTATACAGAAAAAGTTTGTCCAGTCTCTTATTCTACCTTGGTCTTAACCTCTTCACTAGTCGTTCCTTGTAAATAAAATATTTTTTGATTTTTTCTTTTCATTCTACTTTCACTTTTAGTTAGCTTTTGCTTTAATATTTAATTCACTATTATCACTCTCATATGCTCCTTTTGTATATTTTCACACCCTCTTCACACTTGTTAAATTGACACTCAAATACCTTTATTCTCACTTAATAGCAATTTTAACCTTATCAAATTTCTATCTTTTTGCCGTTGAGTACCACGTAATTTTCAACTTCTAATTTTCACTTCTAAAGCCACTTCTGAGTAATTATATCAATTATGTCACCACCTATTACTCAATAATAGACCACTATATATTTTTGTAAGTATAAATACGATTGTACAGCATCTGAAGATGATTTCGTCGATAAGGAAAATTTTCTTCGCTGAATCCGTCTTTTATTTTCTTCATAAATCTTATTATAACAATTATTATTAATATATATGTCCAAACCAAGTTCACTTTTAACAGTTTGAAAAAATTTGGGCATTGCGTATATGATATTCATTATGATAAAGCTTTCTGGATATTTCAAGGAATGAATGTTTTTTCCTAACATTTCGCGTCGGTGGCACAGTGGTTAGAACTCTCGCCGACCATGCACATGGTCTGGGGTTCGATCCCCTGCCGACGCACACCCGATATCAATGGTCGGCCTGCAAAATTTGGGCTACCGATATCCATGCTGAAAATTCCATACTTGTACCAAAACTACAGTGTGGAATCAAGCTGTAATCAAAAATAAATTAAAAAAAATAAATCTCAGCATATATATAACAAAGAGTTAAGGGGTGAGAAAATAGACTTAGGTCAAGTTAAAAGGACATATTGAAAGCTAAAATAACAATGAAGATCACTAAACCAAATAACAGAGGTAATAGTACATCTCTTATAGAATCAAAATAAAGTTTACTAACTTGATCATCGTTCGTCACTCTGGGGTCATTTTTCGTTGTCAAGTTGGTCAATTGGTAAAGATAACAAAACCAAGTGTAGATTGTTGGATTTGATCAGTGTTTAAAATTATGAAGACAGTGTGTGTTTACATAGTGAACTTGCATGTCACATTCGTGTTGATTTTGCCACTTCATGGGGGAGGGAGGTGTTGTAACCAGGACAGATTCTGTTTTAGTCCGTCATTCCTATCCAGGCAATTTGGATTCCACTTGATATGAAGTGCTTCTGATATTAGACGTTCTGGATTATTTCAATATTGTCAAAATCAATTTTGTGACCTGATTCTATAGCATGTAGACCTATGGCTGATGATTTTTCAAGTTTTTCTAGTTCAACCGGATTTCTCGGTGGTCGAACAGATACTCTACGGTGTTCATTTCTTCTGATTTTGATTTCTCGAGATGTTTGTCCGATGTATATCGCATCACATTCCAAGCATTTGATTTTATAGATTTTATATAGATAGAGAATCTTTAGGGATCTGATCTTTCATATGGACAAGGATGTTTCGTAGTGTGTCTGATTTTTTGAAGAAAACTCTAATGTCGAGCTGATCGAGTACTCTTCTCATATCATCTGACGTCTCTGCTCTATATGGAATGACGACTGTTGAGGTCCATGTTTTCGGAATGCGTTTTCGGCCATACTTAATGTCTGTGTTGATTCTGTTGATGAAGTCCCTTGGGTAGTTGTTTTGCTTGAGAGTTTCAGTAATGTTTGATATTTCTTCTTCTTTTTCTTTCTCATCCGTTAAAATCAGAGAGTGTGCTCGTCTAAGAAGACGTGAAACAACTGAAACCTTTATAATTTTAAACACTGATCAAATCCAACAATCTACACTTGGTTTTGTTATCTTTACCAATTGACCAACTTGACAACGAAAAATGACCCCAGAGTGACAAACGATGATCAAGTTAGTAAACTTTATTTTGATTCTATAAGAGATGTACTATTACCTCTGTTATTTGGTTTAGTGATCTTCATTGTTATTTTAGCTTTCAATATGTCCTTTTAACTTGACCTAAGTCTATTTTCTCACCCCTTAACTCTTTGTTATATATATGCTGAGATTTTGTAAATTCCGGTTCAATAATACTTTGATAAAGCTATTAGGATTAAATAGCGAAATGTCAGGAAAAAACAATATCATTTTGTTTTTCATTCATTTAAAAATACAGAAACCTTTATTCTTATTATTATTTGCATTTAATAGTGTTCTCTGAGCTGGTTGGTTTAGTTATTATTATCATTTGTCATATTATGCCTTCATGCAAACATTCCCTCAATACTATCGAATTTTTCATTTATACTATCCGGACTTATTATTAGTGATATTACCTCTTTTCTCAATATATGCCTCTACCTGTTTCATTTCACATATTCGTTATTTCATGATGAACCTCTCATTGCAGTCTTACTATCTCATGTTTAATACAGATCACTTTGTACTAGCCATTCACCTGACACCTTTTATAACCTTGAACTGACTTGTCAATTTCCTTACTCTACACTCCGCAAATCTATTATGACTAATCGCCATTGTCTCCCATTTTACAATATTTTGTTATCGGTTTCAGCCTAGCATGTTGGTCACACAAATACGACTATTTATTTTGACACCCCATAACTAGTCTGTTATTGTACGTTAAAAATGTATCCGCCGCCTAACTGGCCTTTATTGTGACGACAACAAATATTATATTTTATAATTGTAAGAACCTGAAGAGAAATTATTGAAAAGAATATTCTTCGTTCACATTGACTTTTAATTCATAATTTAGGAATATTTCACACTATTTAGTCTTATACAGTGCTTATTTTCACCACTAAATTCATTATTTGAGATGGTGGTCTAATTTTTAGGTTTTTGATTGATTAAGCATACAGCTCTGTTTCTAAGAACGACCGCGTTATATCAGAACATAGTGGATCTTCATTCACCATAAAATGGCATTATCGAAGAAGAGGTTAGAATAAGTTTAGGATTGTTGTAAGCTTGCGTTGACACTCCTGCGAAGTCCTTAGATCTTGATATGGGATAAATTCATTGAATTCAGCTAATAAATCCTCAGGTGTATCATTTCTATCCCGAGCTGTATTAGTATATGTTGTCAGCTATGCACCCGACTTCATAAAACGCTCCTGGAAATTGCGAACTTAACCAAGCAGCTAATTGATGTTTGAAATTACCGCTACTCGAATAACAAACTGGCCAATCACAAGCGAGTAAATCACTTGTTTATCTCACTCGCGGGCACACGAAATTACGGCCGTCGACAGGCTGTCCCATATAATCACCCGACGATGTGTCTGATGCTCAGCACGATAAATTTGATATTTATTCATCGCCTTCTAGTGATATTAGGGGTTTCAAATTACAGAAGTTCGAGTAACGGTACTTTGACGGAAGCCCAGCAGATTATCCACAATTTGTCGAAGATTTTAAAGTCATGTTAAGTGGTTTTGTAATAAAGGATGAAATGAAGTTGATGTATTTGTTGAGATATTTCACTGGTGTTGCTGCAAGTGCTATACAGTGCTGCAAGTTTTCTTCCCATAACGAAGGGTACACTGAGGCCATGAGAATATTATGTCAAAGGTTTAGGAGGCCATTTATGATATCCAGTAGTGTTTTTAAGACCGTTAAGTGTAATGGTGCGCAGCTAAACGACGACTCCGAGGAACTCGCTGAGTTTTTGGATAGTTTAATGGTGCATAGAAATACCCTCGTTTCTCTCACTTGCATGGATGAATTGAACTCGGGTGCTGTTCTAGAGGCAATCGCTAAGAGATTACCACTTCGATTACAAAAGAATTTCATAAAAATCAGCTCCACTTTAGAGGAGGATGGTTTAGAGCCAGGGTTTGATGATATTTTGAGACTGGTGAAAGACAGTGTCAACCAAGCAGTGAGCAGGTTTGCCAGTATATTGCATCCGACCCCTGGAAAAGAGAAGTCAGAGAGCAAAACGCAATCATTTATGACGGAGGGGTCTCAGAGAAGTGAATACCGAGAAACCTGTATAGTGTCTAGTAATCCTTCCAAAATTAGTGAGCGTAACAGCCTTCATGAGAGGTCCCCAACTGATAGGTTGCAAGTTGCGAGACAAAAACGGTTGTGTTTTATTCGTTTGAAAGAAGTCCATCCAAAAGCGAACTGTGAAGCATTGAGCAAGGTTAGTGGTAAGCTAAATGTGAAGTCAGCGTCACCAAGTTCCGACTCCGATTCTTGTGATGATGTTTGTGCGGTGAAGAAGCCTATGGTTGCAACTGTCAAGCCATTGTTAGTTATCGTGTTACAGGCGACAGCGCAGTTTGTGCAGAAGAAGAGGGAAACAGTTTCAGAGTCCAGTTCTGACTCCACAAGTTTGCAATTTATTACTAGCCAGAGTAAAGGAATAAAACCTTTAAGTATTCATGAGGAAGTCATCTACTGCTATTATCAGAGAGGTTGAAAATGATGAAGTCGATCACACAAACAGCGGTAAAGTGAATATTTGTGATAATGAGTATGATGGTTCACATTTGTCTTCGACTGATCATTATGAGACCCGCGGAATACCTACTACTGAGTTGAACAAAGTTTCAGTACAAATTCAACGTGAAATAGAATTAAAGGTAGATGCGATTGCAGAAAATATGGATACTGATGAGACAGCCAGTGTAAATGATCCACGTATAATCCACTTATCGACAGATGTTAATGCTAAACTGGAGGTCATCATAAAAAGGTACCAGTGGTGGCAATCCTGTGGTCTGAAAATCTTCAACTCGAATAAAAACAGCTTCTGATTCGCAACTAAGTTCGCCAACTTGTATCAGTCAGTCTTCGCTGCTGTTGTCATCCGCAGTGAAAGATGCGTCCATGAAACTACGTGTCTTATGTTGTAGTTATACTAGTATCGGTCCGTTCGAAGGGACAAAAGTCAATGGCCAGTTTAGTGATGATAAGCCAACTGTGTACGAGAGGGTAATTGTTAAGCTGACTTGCACGAATAAAAGCCTTTCAGGTTTCAAACTACTATTTGAATGTTGTTATCCTTGGTGTAAATTACTCTGTGCCTTCGCTTGGCTGATCAGATATGTCGTATGCTTGTTGGTCATCTACATTCCACGATACGATGTCATAGGCCTGTCGCCATTCAGAGTCAAGGGTATAGATGATAGAAGAAGATCAGCAAATGAACTCTGCGACGATTTTCCAACCTAGAATGTCAAACTGAGATGGAATGTAGGCGTACTGCTATAAGTCCTACAATTCTTCAAGGGTAGCAAGTCAAGGTAGAATCCACAACATTTGATGTATCGAATGTACATATACTTGTGTTAAGTAATAGAGTGGGTTCCAATTCATTTAAATGTTGGTTACTTTCATAGTTGTCCCATTGTGTGAATCATCTTGTAATGCTATTGTAGGTACTTCTGAAGTCGTTTCTAGTCTTCTACAATTGTGAAAGAATCGAGGGATGTAGGGTCATTGTACGCGGGGGGATTGTGCCAGAATGACATGAAGAAACCAACATCCCGAAGACCAAATCAGTTGCGGTATTGTCGACAGAGAGCGAAGGAAAGTTCCGATCACTGAGGGAGATCCTACACGCCGGGGAGAGCGTACTAGTGTGATGTGGTATGCTTGTTGTGTGTTGGACATTTTGTCTTGCTTTTCTATTGTAGCCTAGTCCAGGTTGGCCCAGGTCCCTGAGTCGGCAGTTCAGTTCAGTGTCATCGGAGCAATGGGAAAAATGGATGGACCCTTTCTGCCGGGGAGTACCAATGATTATGAACATTGAACGTTGGTTCATTGGCCTTGGTCGCCATTTGCGGACAACTTGAAGGCGCGAGTGATTCGATCGTGTACAAGTTAGAAGAAGGCGAAAGAATACGAATAAAAGTACTAGACATTCCTTGTAAAAACATTTGTTTATAGTCTTAGTACAGAATATTGATTGTAACTTTCGAAGAATACAATTTCTTGTCATCCATTGTGTTTTGGAATTAAAGTCGACATCTGTGCATAGTGTTTGTAGATTCGGAGCTTCTTCGGAAATAATAGGATCTTAGGATTAAGTTCCTTAACACCTGTCTTCCTCCTCTTGTCACACAGTCTGACGCATAATCCAGTCCACCACAATTAAAAACATCATCGGAGATAATAGACAACCACACTTTTCATACTCTTGTATTCACTTCCAACACCTCACTGAGTTTCCCATTGTGGATCACCTTACGCGTGCCACTGTCATATAACCAGCTATTGAATGAGTTTTTGATAAAAACTTGAACACCGCACGTAGTTGTTTTTAAGCAGTTTCCAAATTACGTCTCGGTCAACGCTGTCTGTCGAAGGCACATTCGAAGCCGATGAATTTGAGGAAGAGTGAGGCATGACTGCCATTCTATGCTTTGGTCGATGATGACGATGCGTAGAGTTACGATTTGATCAGCACATGATTTGCATTTCCTGAATCCAGCTTCTTCTTGGCGGTGAGGTGGAGTTCTGCATCCAGGATGTCTTCTAATCTCTCCAAGATGGCACGACTTAGTACTTTACTTGGATTGGACAATAGCGCATTCCACGGCATTTCGTGCAAAGACATAACTAGGTCGCCCCCCTTTGGTAGTTTGACAAGGTAGCCAACCTTTCTTCCAATAGGTAGCAACCTTTCCTTTCTTCCAAATCTGTATCAGTGATGGCGTGACCACATATGCTGCAGTCTCTGGTCCCGTTTTCAGTGCTTCGGGGTGGAGGAATTCCGTCTGGTCAGGCTGCCTTCCCGGCTGAATTTCAGTAGCTTGGTAACATTCAAGATTTCTGCTTTCGTTGGAGGATTGGTGTCCACTGGCAGGCAGTTCTGTCCGTGCTGTTGGTGGCGGTAGTATTTCAGGGTGAGTTACAGTTGATGGTTGATTAAAGAATACTTTAAATTGTCATTATCCTGAATGTAATATATTCCAAAAGCAATGGCGCTCTGGCTGCCACTAGTGACATCACGATAATCACTTACTGCCTCAATGTGCTGGTGGTTGTTGTCTGGGTGACCAGATCGTAGAAGATTATTAATTCTACAGTTGAAAATTTTGATAGTCCACATAAATTCAACCTGCTCTCGCAGATCCCGAGCACTTCTACGCCATATCTTCCCATTTCTTCAGCTACATGATGAGCCTACGCAGTCTCGTACATTGCACATACGTTCCACTTCCCCATTTTTATTCTTGCTTTCGTCGACAGAAGACATGTCAGCCAGCTGACTAGCTTCCTGAAGGATTTTACTGGCCCGCTTAGTGATTTCGCCTCTCCGATTCCAGGGAAAATAATGATTGTATTTTATATTCTTTGTGTTTTTAATATATTTTCTGTGCGTTGACGTTTCTGTAGCCTTTTTAATGGTTTTGTACGGTAGGGCCGCTAGCTCGACGCCAAACTCTCTCTATTTACCTGGTCCTGAAATCGGTGAGAAAATCAGTTAGCCAGTAAACTAGGCAAGGCTAAGAAATATGGTGACGTTATTTTATTCCGATCGGTGTGTTCTTCTTGCTGTTTTCAAGCATATTAGGTGAGACGATTCCATGAAGTAATAATTTTCCCACTTATTTCGTCTTACTCTGTTCACAGAATGAGCACCTCACCCTTATTTACGGCAGTGAAATATGAATGATGATGATGAAATTCTTCCCACATATACACTGGTATATTCAGTCTGTCAAAGATTCTATTATATTCAGAACGTACCATTGTCCACTCATGGAATTAGCGTAAGCATCGCTTCATCGTAGCAAACACTAGTGTTGTTTGGAATGACATCCTGCTTAAAATTTCAGTATCTTTTCGCCTCAGTCAGACATGCATTTTTTTCAACACCACAATCAATACCTTGAGAATGATTTGATTCCCATGAAATTTCAATATATATATATATATATATATATATTCGGATCTAAACACGGGAAAGATCCTGAGGGATGAGACGGATCACCTTGAGAGCTTTCTTTTCGTCAGTCAGTCACATAACACAGCATCACACGTGTAACACAGAATGCTTCCAGTTCACTTCCAGAGGTAGTTCACTGTTCCCGGCAACATCATCGCAGGCGCACAGCCAATGATTGTGGTAGTTTATCGACTGTCCAGCTAACAATTTGGAGCCCTATATTTTGTTTCATCAGTTTTCATAGACTACAAATATTTCTACACAATCTCTTATTTATTATGAAATAAAGACACGTTCGAGCCAGATTCATTATGAATATATTTATATATTCTAGAAATTCCAGGAAGATAATCTGCAGCAAAACGGACTTCTCAATTATGCATTAAAACAGGAACACAGAATATGACAAAATTATATCATCATATGGATGTTGACTGCAATACGCAAAACTCAGGTTATGTGGTACGTATGCTTAGGTTGTGTACGCCAGAACTAGGCCCATATGGAGAAACTCCTACAATTCTGCGACCATGAGAGACAGAATTGTTGAAAAATTGTAGGTAAAATACGCACCAAAAGACCGATTAGTCTGGCCCCACAGAATCATGTGAATTATATATGCATATTGAAGTAGTTAGATTTAGGATCATGAACTTTGTGCTCCTGGCTAACTAGAGAATACAAATCTCAGTGTTATTACAAAAATATTATCTTCAAAGGTGTAGAGGTTCTCCTCTTAAAGCTATCACAGATTGTATTACATAGATATCAAGACTCATATGAAAGTTTTCCTTGGGTAAGAGCGGTCTCATGATTTCGAATTTCGGCTTGTCGACGAATCCTCGTGAATGTCCAGTATTGTTCCATGTTTTGCACTGATTCTTTGACTGACGTCAGCTCGTAATCAAACTTGTCACCGAACAAATCCCTGCAAATCAACACTTAATAGGACATATCTTTGTTAGAATATTTTATATCCTTCTTCAGTGCTAGAAATGCAAATACCTCTGAGTTCATTGGGAATCTATATAATTTAATTTCGTCTGTGTTCAGTCGTCTCTAAAATGAAGGAAATTGTTAGCTGAGAATTCCATGTGATGTTTCCTTATACAAGAAGTATTTTAGACAACTCTATATATTCTTCGAAAAAATTTAAACGACCCTTTATGCAACAGTCTAATTCACAGGGAAATATGAATTCTGTTTCCTGATTGCATTCATCTCTCACAAAAATAATTCATATGGTAAGTAAAACGAGGCAGACAGCGAATAATCCCCTAATAATTGGAGTGAACTAGCAAATAGTTACAACGCTTCCTGAAATATCTTAGGTATCCCGTCGGACTAAAGAAAGTCCATGGAAATTAATAATAAACTCGCCTACACAAATCGAAACACCTTCGGAAACTCAAAATCAAGGATATCAAAATGGGCATAACAAATTACTATACAACCAGACATGTTGATTCCAAAAATCACTAAGAGAAATCAACACTAGATTAAAGTGTTGGGTTGCAGAGATTCCATTTGATTCGCTACTGGATTTCATCACAAGCTGAGACTGGTTGGAGTACAGTTGGAAGACTCGGAAGTACTGGAGAGGTGTTTCGTCCTGGTTTGGGGCACTTCACTGGCACGCCACCATCGGAGTTCCAACGCAGGACCTTCCGGTTACAAGACGACCTCGTAGACCACTACGCCACTAGAAAGCGATCATATGGCCCATGAATTCCAACTTCTATGAAATGACGATATGGCGCGACCACTAGCCAGTGTCATAGGCGCCTTTTGGCAATCACCTTCAACTTGATGTACCCCATTAGTCACGACCTCCTACTGGAACCCAGGGAACTGCCTACTTGAATAAGACCAGTCACTAGATTCGTTGACATATATCTCCAAAATCTTTCGTCATAAATTTAGTCTTCTTCTCTCTCCATGCGTCCACATCCATTATCTATTTGCTTTCTGTTATCGCAAGAAATAAGTCGTCTTCTGCCTTATCAATATTGATATCTCACTAACGATAAGTAGACACGAATCAGTCATTTTTTCTCAACAAGAATCAAAAGCGAGACAACTGACGTCAATAGTTTATGATGACGTTCTGACAATAGGTTTGTCTGAAAGTGCTGTACGAAACTGAGATGATAGCAAACAATATTGTTTGACGATAACTTTATATTTCGAGTTATCGATCTGCACATAATAGTCGATAACATAAGCATGTATTCTGCGGCCTCAGTGGCAAACTTAGCTAAAGCAGGATTTGAAATCGTTCTTATAGTCACAATTGTTTTCAGTGTTGCACTGACAGTTTTGGTAGTGAAGATCAGACGATTACTCTGAAGAGATAGGCAACGAGAACGCTGGCAGACAGAGAACCAGCCAAAATTCCCTTGCCATCAAATATGATGAAGGAAATGCAGATAGACTGCTCATAGGCTGAGAAGACCTTCAAGTGACAACAGACGCCATACTCAGGAAAAGAAGGCGAATGGGATTAGGAAATGAAAGCTCGTTGCAGGTGCGAAGCCGAATGAGATTAGTCAAAGATAAGTGAGTGCACGGCAGATTTGCCACTTGTCACACTTACAATGCAGTGAACGAATAAAAACAATAAAGACTTGGCGAAATTTATGACCTCAAAATGTGTGACAATATGTCGACCTGAAGAGAAAATGTAGAGTATCGTTTCGTTTTTCACTCATTGGGAAATACACAAACCTTTATTATGATGAATATCATATACCCAATGCCCAAATTTTTTCAAACTGTTAAAAGTGGACTTGGTTTTGACATATATAAAATATAGAAATTCATTGAGGTTAAAAATGCTAATGGCACTCTCAGAAAATATGCTTATACTTACATGATTCGGCTGTTCCACAAAACGTTTATGGCAGGATAAATCTCAATAAACAGCCATGATTATTATTTTATGTCCTACACAAGATAAATCGTCACCTTTCCGTTCGTTCAGTGTAGAAAATATCTCAAGAAAACTAAGGGTACAAGTTACAAGTATTCGGGAGTGGTTACACTTCATTACCTAAACTCCCCAGGTAATTGTACAGCATAGGCTGTGGATGAAGTTTAGGTATAGGCGAATTATATTCCCTGAAACCAATGTATTTAGTATATCACATCCGACCAATATTTTGTTTATTTCAGAACATGGTATCCAGTCGGCGGGTTCATTATGAATAGAACATGTTAAAAGGTAAGCAATGAGTGGGAACTGAATTTCTCAAAATACTCTTCGGGTTCTCAAAATGAAATAAATAGCATCGTCGGGTGTATGCAGGGACTCATAACGGCAACTCAGACAGCGATCTCAACCTTAAATTCTGTATCTCTGAAATAAAAAAATTGAGGGCACAACCAACTTCAAAATTACCGCCAAATCGCATCCGTCTGGATGTGTTTTCTCCAATGTAATTGTGATTCACTAGAAGTCTGCAGTGGTGAATGAAGTTTAAAAATTCACTTCAAGAAATATCACTAACACTTGGGAACCAATAACGAAAAGTGCAGACCAACGACTGATTTCCTCTAAATAGCAGGAAAATAATTTCCAATGAAACATATGCTGAGTTCATTACCGAATAACAAAAAAATACGGCTCCAACACCACATCTTCATTTCATCCTGTTCTCTGCAGTCCTATTAAGCTGGCTCCACGATCGTCCATGTCTCTCGCCTACTCCATACATGATCTCCTTCACTTCATTCTCGGGAGCCAGACGCTTCGCCTGACATTCTGGTCCCACTTACTAGTCTTCTCAGTTTGTGTCTGATCCTCCATCATTGTCTCCAGTGTAATGGTTGGAGTCATGGATGATTTATTGTCACAGTTCATTTTGCTAAGCATTTTGGCCATCTAATCCAAATTAAGGAGAAAACGCGGATGTTGATAGAATTCTGCAGCTTGTTGTAAATGGATTCGCTGAAACGAAACCACTATACCATATACGGGCACTGAACTGGCTGTTGAAAATTCGAATCTTATTCTGTTGGTTCTCAAATTAATCGTTCAGTTCACAGGACGATTGTGTGCTAGTAACCCTTTCAGTAAATTTTACTTCCATAACGCAACAAAAAACAAACACCACTGGATGTGCGCACTAGAAACTAGACAGTGGCACATATTGTGTCTTCCTAACAACTACTTCATTCATTGTTATGATAGGTATATGCTGGATACTCTAGTAATGCATACTCATTTAATGAGCCAGCATAAACATCAGACCGTGTAACGTTTCCATAACCTTTACTGTTTTATCAGTCACTTGATAAGTATCTGTCAAGATATCACTCATGAGTTGAGAGGAAACAGTGAAATGATTTCATAAATGATGTATCACGTTAGAAACAGTTATGATTGTAAAAAGAACTTCAACTCCTACTTCACCTAAGTTCATAACTAAGGCTTCAGAATACATGCTCATTGCATTCAATCCTGCGTGCAGATCAGTAGTATCTGGTATCAGGCAGTCGAATTATCCGCTATCATTTCAAATTCGAGCAACGCTTTTATCGGACAAAATTATTGTCAAAAGGTTATCATCAACCAGTGACGTTAGTTTTTTGGTTTTCAATGCTTTTTAAGATATAAAAAAACCAATCATCCAACGTTAATTTTATCTCTCCTGTCAATCATGCCTAGAGAACGGAAGGTTGAACTGATAAAACAGATGTTGGAGAATCCCTCAGACGTACCTAATTTTACCTATACTGAATAATGGGTTCGACACGTCAGTGAGCATAATGTTCCAGCAAATCAAACTTCAGGGCACTATATTTTAGTGGTCTAAATATTCTTAGGAAGTGGTGAATAGTGTGAAGCACTTAGGCACTGTTCCTATCAACATGCATTTTATCAGCTGTGGAGCTGAAATAACCCTGCAAGTCAGGTAGCTAATTCTAACTGAGGACAAAAGGAGTGAACATTCGGCGGGACGACAAAAGCAAGACTTCTCAACCGAATTCTACTCTGTGTATGAACCAGGTAAGCCAGTCATTCGACATGTGTTTTCTACAGAACTAGTCAAGAACACTATTCCAAATGGTAGCAGAAAGGTAGCAGTGACACCAATATGGAGTGCAGCAGTTGAACTCTAAATCAACACTGGACGCTCAATATCAGCAATATCCTGCTTCACATAGGCGATTACTACACGTATTCGTCTCTTTCCTTTTGCGGAATTTCCAGTCAGTCAGATGCAGAAACCGCAGCTATGTATAAAAAGCACTTTGAACATCATGGCAGCAAGGTTACTGATTTCAACCAATGCTTGAACTTATTCTAAATTGTCCACACTTCATATTCCGACGCGAATTCACATTTCGATCATCAAGTAGCATTTTGCGCGTCGCTGCAGATGCTCTAAATATCATCTCAGATTGGCAATATTGGTGATCCTACTGCCACCTCTTCTTTTCGTCTACGTATTGTTTTCTCGAGTTTGAGGAAAGTTGGCTTGAGATATCACTGAATCCCTAGACTAATTTCCCCAATCAGTAGCTTTGTGTTGAGTGATTTTGGATGATTCAAGTTTCATGTCACATAAACTCGAAGATTTAGATGCGCAAGTTGTCAGTAGAGGCACCGAAGACAAGACTTCTGGTGACCATAAAGGCGACAGAGGTTATGATGATCACTAGCGAACAACAACGAGCATGAACCACAGTCGACAGACAAATGAAATGGAAGTTCTCCATTTCACTTACCTAGGTAGAAGTGTCTTAACTACGAGTCGGTATTTGCACTTCTTACAGTCTTCTAGTTTCTAAAGTGTTCCACTACCATTCTCATCTTCACACATTTATCCACTGAACGCTTGTACAAAACTTCTGCTTTGATTCGACAAATATTCATATGGTAACTGGCATAATTTGTGTCACTCTAAATGCTTCCAAATCAGATCTCGTTTTTGTTGCCTGCTATTACACTAAATTATTTTCTACGCAATTCTTTATTGTAAAGTGCTGATTTCCAGCTGTCATTTTCTATGTTTTCGCATAATCAATGTAAATGATGAATCCGTATCTTCGTAAAAACAGATTCTTTTTACTATGGTGATTTCAGCGGTACTTCTGTTTGTTTCAGGGTGTGAAACTTAAATTAGGAGAAAACTGCCTTACAAGTTTTCAGTGTAAACAAGAGGCATAACAACAAAACGTTTAATACACTTATCTCCCATTATGAATTTGAACGAAGCGAAAACAAATGTTTCTGCAGAACAATATGAAGCCATCATTTATTGCGTCGGATCCTCTTCATCTGATTACAACCTAAAAGTTAACTGTAAAAATGTACACAGAATTTTGTCATACTTGCAGGGCTCAACACGATTCTTGTTAAAAGAGACACATTAATAAACAATGTTCAGAAGTTCCACTTCGATAATTTATGGAGGAGGTCAAGATTCAAACAAAATAATTATTACTGCTAAATTAGTATTATAAACTAACTGATGGGATTCAAACCAGCTGGTTGTCAAACGATCACAGTTAAACACCAATAATCGCAAACACTGATTATGCCACCAAAATCACTTTAAATGTAAGTATGGAAGTCAAAATCGTAAACATTCTGGTTACTTAGTTTCTAAACACCAACCCCCCGACGAAATCAGTAGTCCTGAAGGCAATCAAGATGCTAAAAGCTGGAAAAGCAGCAGGACCAGATGGAATCCCAGCAGAAGCATTGAAAATGGACCCAGAGACAACAGCAGACTTGATGACGCCACTACTGGAGAAGGTGTGGAAAGAAGGCAAAGTACCCGAGGATTGGAAGAAAGGATACTTATTCAAACTGCCAAAGAAAGGAGACTTAAGTCAATGCAAGAATTGGCGCGGAATTATGCTCCTGTCCATCCCAAGCAAAATACTGAGCCGCATCATCCTGGAAAGGATCAAACATGCCCTGGATGAAAAATTTCGACCGGAACAAGCTGGATTCAGGAGAAACAAGTCATGCATTAACCAGATCGCCACATTACGGATCATCATTGAGCAAAGCTTAGAGTGGCAGTCACCTCTCTATCTCAACTTCATCGACTTTGAAAAGGCCTTTGACAGCGTCGATCGAGAGGTGATTTGGAAACTACTTCGCTACTACGGGGTGCCACCGACAATAATGCATCTCATCCAACAGCTATACGACAATGCTGCATGCCAAGTAATCCACAATGGGAAACTTACGGAACCCTTCGAAGTGAGGACAGGAGTAAGACAAACTGGCTGCCTACTATCGCCAATGATTTTCTTGATTGCAATAGATTGGATAATGCAACAAACAGTGGGCAATGAGGAAACAGGCATAAAATGGACTCACACAAAATACCAACTTGAAGGATCTGGACTTCGCCGATGATATATGTCTGATTTCCCACAAACTGGAAGATATGCAAGCGAAAAGCAACACGTTGGCAGAAGAAGTATCACAGATAGGACTTCAGGTGAACATAGATAAAACAGAGGTGATGAAGATTCCTGAGCAACACCACCAACAGCAACAACAACAACTGACAACAATCAGCATAAATGAGAGGAACCTGAAATAAACAACCTCCCTTACCTACCTGGGAAGCATCGTTTCAACTACGGAACTGACGAGGATATCAAAGCAAGGATCAGAAAAGCAAGACAAGCTTTCACTACTCTCAAGTCTGTGTGGAGGTCAACAACACTCAGCATCAAAAATAAGATCCGGATTTTCAACTCCAATGTGAAGTCAGTGCTACTATACGGATCAGAGACCTGTACTGCGCGTCATAAAGAGCATCGCAAACAAACTACAGACCTTCATTAACAGATGTCTTCGCTCAATACTCAAGATCAGATGTCCAGAAAAGATCAGCAACAGGGATCTTTGGGAACGAACCAACCAGGAACCGATTGTGAAACAAATAGGCAGGAAGAAATGGAGATGGATTGGACATACTCTTAGGAAACCATCAAGGGACATCACTAGACAAGCCCTTGAGTGGAACCCGAAAGGGAAGCGGCGAGTTGGTCGTCAGTGCAAGGGTGACTTGGAGGAGGTCATGTGAAGAGGAGATGAAAGCGTGTGGGCAAACTTGGAGCCAGGTGAAGACTCTAGCAGAGAACACAACGCAATGGAGATGCACGGCTGAAGCCCTATGTTCCTGTAGGAATTAAAGGATACAATAATAATATTAGTTTCTAAACTACACAGTTTAAATTGTTTTCATGTCATAAATCAGACGTTTGCTTATCTACAATCAATCCTTGTAGACTGGCTTACTGTGGTAGCAAATTTTATAATATCCTGAAAGATTTAGAAGAAAATTTGCCATCAGCCTCACAGTTTTTTTTAATCTGTTCATTTTCCTAATGTATCTCAAAGTCTGACCGAAATAAGGAGCTTGTATGGGATTCACATTAATAATTAAATTAGCGAGGAACCCAGTCAGTATAATCAAAATTGCAACCCTGAGCCCATATTTTGTGAAGTCACATTAACACAGATTTGGTAAGTTGAGAAAACCTTAGACGATATTTAGGATGAAAATCTGACCAAAGTAGGTCATAGTACAGTTTTTAAATCAAATCAATCATCTCATCAAACTGGTCAGTCTAGGGATTATCATATTGTCTCTTGCGTAATCGCTTATCACAAAATGATGTCAAGACATAATACTTAAGTTTGTTCTCATGATTGACTTGTCTAACAAATGCGTATCAGTAGACAATTTATTCTTCTTAATCGTTTTGTAATCTGACAGACCAGCGCTTCAGCCATATGACAAATACGACTCTGATAAACGATAATGTCAACAACTGTCAACTTCCATCAAGGACAGACCACGTGTTATCTTTTAATGTATAGTATATAAGGGGTTCTGTAGCTGCCACAGAGTGAAGTATTAATTTGCAAAATGCAAGCTATCCAGTTGGTCATATTCTTCAGCACTTTTCTAATATCGGCAGTTTTAGGTAAGTGATCAGTGTTGCTAATTAGTGTGTTATCAGCCTCATGTCATAAAATATTTATTTTATTTAAAACACAAGTTCTTTACTATTAAATGAATACTATAGAAACTAACAGAAAGTGTCAATTGTACTATCAGTTGGTCAGAAACAGTTAAAGCATGAAGTGTGCCCTTCTAGCCATCCTTACACGTTGATAGTAGTTTTTTGTGAAACTTATCAGTTTAGACGAAACACATTTTCAATGACGATACAGGCACGAAATACTGTAGTCATGGTGCAACCTTTGAATATAAACAAGATTTTATACAGCCAATAATTATTTGTTTGTACAGTTTACAACTTTACTATGTTTCCATATCGAATTTGCAATACATAGACTGCGAAATGTACGAGAAAAGTCTTCAGTCAATTCCGTCAAATCGAAAGCGCCATTAGCTGAAATCACTGTTCCTCTTTAACGTGATGAATAGACCCTCTTTTCAGATAAGCCGACTGGTTCTTGTTTGAAACACTGCAAGCTGCTTGACTGTTACCGAAAAACAATGAAAAACACAACAGGGTATTCAAGTCACACTTTGTACTAATACTTCTTATGAGATATCCAGAACATATTTCTCAAAATAAACGTTAATTTCGAAGCCCCTAGCCAAGTAGCTGTATGCAATGAAACCAAGACATTTTGAGAAGGAAAATTTGTTGATTGCAATTTTTCACTAAGCATTCTATCCATGACAAATGATTCACTCAAGTTACTAGGTGGAAAGTATGAAGGTGAATAATACAGGAGGTTATAAGAACAACATTCCACTTAACGTAAATTTCTCCGTTAAGCGTTATTCACAACTTAGATCTCATGAATCTAGGCACACAACAATTTATTTAATAATATAGTAAGGAAAGAAAGGAAACAGTAATGCCCAGCACAACTGCACTTTGCTCCATTACACATGTTCAACAGGAATATTTCAAAGATTATCAGTTTAAACTTCACTTAATATTTAGGATGAAGATTAAATGTATTTTTTGCACAAGTAATTTTACCGTGTTGAGTGAATACTTTTGTGTTGTTTGGTTCCAATGTATTTTGGAATATCTAAATAAATAAAAACCAAATAAATCTGTTATCCTAATGATTTGTTTTGTGAAACTGTACACTTTTCTGAATATATCACACAGCTACAGAAGAGAGTAAGTCAGTTTCGTTGTTCAGCCAGAAATAAAACGATAGGTATAAAACTTGAGCATTGTGGCAGAGCATAACTTCACTAAGGATAAGATTTTATTTTGATAAATCACACAGTGTTGTACAGTAATTTTAACTGATGACCACGTTTCGAGCACAATGTATTGCTCATAATCATATCAAGGTGCTCACACAACATTTTTCTTCATTTATATACATGAGTAAAAAGTGTTGATTAGACATTTGAATAGAATCAAAATAAGACAATGTACATTCAGAAATAATATTAGTGTTATAAATCAAATACAATCAGATGGGAAATAAGATGCTTTACAGTAAAA
This sequence comes from Trichobilharzia szidati, assembly GCA_944472155.2. Taxonomy (NCBI): domain Eukaryota; kingdom Metazoa; phylum Platyhelminthes; class Trematoda; order Strigeidida; family Schistosomatidae; genus Trichobilharzia; species Trichobilharzia szidati. The sequence goes on from OX235271.1 coordinate 208,873,614, forward strand.
ATAAGTAACTTGTTAGAATGTTAGGGTGGCATTTAAACCTACAACTCAGTCAGGTAGAACGAGCTCTGTAGGTTAAAGGACCCCTGTAGGTCAACTCAATTGAACAAAATAATATAATTTACAAAATACCTTGCAATAACTGGGAGTTAGGTGAACTACATAAGTCATACCAGTAGATCAGGAGTAGTGAGATTGCCTGTCAGAACATAAGAATTTAGCCAAGGTTAGAATGACTGATCCCACCCACGAAGATAAGTAATTTAGAAAAGTGCTCAGCGATCACACTACATGCAATAACACACAGCCACACAGTAGGGTGGGACAAAATTAAAATTCTAAGGCGCAATTTAGGTACGTGGAGAGAGAGACTGATTACTGAATCCTGGTTCCTCGAGTCTACACACTCAACATATGCAATAGAAATGACTCAACACAAATACCAGAGATATGGAAAACATTATTACCACGATTCAAAACAAAGGAGGATAATAAATGAGGTTAAAATATATCCAAATAACATTATAACATTCTAACAAGTTACTTATTTTTACTGTAAAGCATCTTATTTCCCATCTGATTGTATTTGATTTATAACACTAATATTATTTCTGAATGTACATTGTCTTATTTTGATTCTATTCAAATGTCTAATCAACACTTTTTACTCATGTATATAAATGAAGAAAAATGTTGTGTGAGCACCTTGATATGATTATGAGCAATACATTGTGCTCGAAACGTGGTCATCAGTTAAAATTACTGTACAACACTGTGTGATTTATCAAAATAATATCTTATCAAATATGGAAGTAAAGTAATTTTATGGATGTATGCGTGTTAATGGTGTGGGGTATACAGTAAAGCACACATTCTGATTAAATAACGGGGAAGAACACCCATATCTTTGCAAAAATATCCACTTTTACTCAAAAAGTGAGCACTCATGATGATCGCAATTGACAAGAGCATAGAACGGTAATGTTTTCTTATACAAACTTCTCACTGAGCTTTAAGGCAGAAATATTCGATTTGGTAAACTGGCTTACAGTTTTGTAGTGATATATTTAAAGTGACGTCATCTCACTACTTACGGGTAAGTCACATACAAGCAAAGAAAATTCGTAGATAATATTCTATACCTCCAAGGTATTTCTGTTCAATATTAGAATATATGATTTACTCTCATTAACAAGACTGACTAGCGTTCACGGTCGGTGCAGTTATCAAGTATTGTGACAGATAAAATGCCATGGTGAATATAGCTTTCAGATATTCCATTGTACTGGGCAGAACACTTTTTCTTGTTCATCAAAAATATTTCACAGGTTGTCAATATAAAATGCGATATGTGGAATTAAATTCAAATATTTTCAAACGCCAATATTTTCACTGTGTCAGCCGATCTCGTTTATGTATTTTGGTTTTCAATGCCTAATCGGATGTCCGTATGAACAAAACATAAGTTAATGCGATACCGATACAGTGAGTGATTTCATGACTTTTTATCGACATTCAACTCAGCCGAATCACAGCGTAAGTTATTTTGATAGTTTAAATTAGAAGAAATCAACTAAGCACAATGACTTCATAAAATGAGAAATCTAAAATCTCTCAACCCATCACAAATGTCACAATAATACAACGTGATGTTGAAATTCGAATATATGTTGGTTATCTTCACAGCTTAACAACTACTGCTTAAAACACATAAAATTGTCAGAAGGTGTAGTGAGGTTTTGCTAAAATTTCCCCCATATTTTGAAAAGTTGCTCTCTTAAATCTTCCAAAATAAGTTGTGTATACTTTTATGTATTTCTGGAATAACCAGCTTTCATGAAATGTCAGTAGTGGGTAACCCGTTATCACAATTTTAGTCTTCCTTCCATAATACTAGTTCAGAGGAACCGACAGGCAGTGGAGAAAAGCAGTACAATATCTCATTTACACCACGTAACAGAAAATGTTGAATTCTTTGCATTAAAAAGAATCATAATATTCAAGCTTGAAATTATTTTGTGATAGTACCTCTCACATAGTTACTTCTGTGCTGTCCTCATTTTCTGATCAGTATTGAATTATCTAATGTCCAGAGTTCAACAGAACTGGACTTCCACATATGGGTCGCACAGGCATATGGTTTCTCTGCATTATTTCGGATAACATGCAGAAAGATTTTCCCCATTTAGTTAAATTTGCAGTTGGCAAATCAGTTCTGAATTTGGCAAAATACTTCTCATTATACACAATTTACTGAATCTTACTTATTTTAAAATCAATGAAATTGTCTTCGAAAGGATTATGCTAGTCTTAGAAAGGCCTTAACATCAAAAAGGTAATACAAAACTATCCTGGTTGCTTGCTAGTTTGCTTACATTAGATGAATTCAAGTATTTAGGTATTCATATCCATTTGTGTTATGTCAGAGTAAAACCCGAAGTATCTTACTGCATATCTCCCTCGAACATTCCAAAATACTAAGGAGGATAATTTTACTCTGTTATTTTGCTCATGTTCTTCTGAAACTTCAGTACAATAAAGCATGAAAATATGGAATTATTATGTCACTGATGATCTTACTGACACTGTGCACTAAAGATAAATTATCACTGGCAGTCACATCAGTATGTGTGCCCAAATTCATCTGCTCCTGAGAGGATAGATAAAGGTCATACTCGGAGAGACTTATCCTTACATCCTCGTGATGATGTTCTCGTTTGGCTTGGAAAAGAAATAACCAAGTCAATAAACAGTGCCATTTTATCTCATCCAGTGGACACTGAGCACCACATCAAAACAGATGAGTCGTGCAACGTTGTGTATCGGGTAGCACAGAATCTTCCTAATGATGGTGTATTAAGCCTCCTAGCCTCAGCTGAATTCACAAGGTTTGATAAGGAGAAAACTGACGAATGCCTGCCAGACTACCACATTCCCGCAATGGGTTTACTTTTGCGTCCTACAGATATAAAATCATACCATATTTTCATTACTTATTATGCCATTTTCATTTTTTTTAGCCCAGTTTACTTCACACCATTATTTTCACTATTATTTCTCAACCTATGTCACTTGCGCTAAGCTTATCATCTCTCTGCTGTCTGACTGTGGTTCACAATTTAACCCCTTTTCAACTGTTGGTTTGCAGATATTTGGTTTTGAAGCAGTAGAAGACGAACACTTAATAAAGTAGTGTTTATTTGGAAATCGGTATCTCTTTAAAGACAAATTATGTACACGTTATCTTCGACGAATAGTTTGCACAGTCCTTTGTGTTGTGGTACTTCTGGCCTTCACATTGTGTTTCGTTATGTTCCTTTCACGTCTTACAGTTATCTCAACAACGCTGGACTATTTGCCTTCTCTGACGTTAAATGGATCTGCTTGATATTTGGTGTTTTTAATTCGTCTCTATATATACTACTCATAAATCTCATTAGTAGAATTTGCCCTAGTTTGTTCGGTTTGATCATGGATTTACGTCATTTGGAGAATCAGTACCCCCTGGAATCAAATGTTACTCCACCTGACATCCATCCATGATCAAACCTGAAAAATTACTATACTATTACATTTTTAATCTGTCAGCCCTCGACGTTACATTCGTTGTGCTTCATTTGTTTTCATGTATTTTATGGTATTCATATTTCTCTCACACAAGTGAATGTAACTCAATCACCCTCAATGAAAATTATGTTCTGTCGACCACAAATACTTCAGTTTGACAGCCAAATGTCTATTCAAATGTTATTTTATGAATGATTATACATTTCATATGCATTCAGTAGACAATTTTAACTAATGGACCACTATTCTATCTTAAATGTGTACCCCAATACAGTTTCAATATTTATTGACCTATGACTGCAGATCCTATAGAATTCATCGAAAACAACTGTTAACTCAAAACCTTTGGAATATCCATTTAAATAAAATACACAGAAAACCGTCGTCCTTATCATGTAATCAGTGAAAGCCTACTCTTTTCTGAACATTTCATACAGCTGTTGCGAGCAGTAAGTCAACTTTCATCGTTCAAACGCAATGGAAATTATAACGCCTAAGTACGCATTATAATGGTGTGGAGCATTATGTAGGGTGAATATTCTCCTTAAATGGTGAGGAAGAATGCACAAGCGTGATGATCAGTTGATCCACTGAAACATAATCACCATGAAATAAGCTTTGTACAAAGCACAATTAAAGAGAAACTGTTGGATGTTGTTGAGAAGTAATACTGAGGAAAATGGTCTGATAATCGAAAAATGTGACATATATTTATAATATATTATATATATATATATAATTAAGGCATTTGCATTAATCTGCATAGTAATTGATGGAAAACCAGCTTTAGTGACATGTTAAATTTTAGCAGTCATATTTTCATAGGTCTTTAAGGAACTGGCCAAGAATGCAAATATATTTCAAGTCATTTATTTGATTTACCGATCGAGTAATCATAGATTTTAAAAAAAAACTGACTCAAAAGTCCACTTGAGAAAATTTTGCGAAATCCTACAACACTGTCAGATATCTGCGCGAACTCAGAACATCTACAACAACAATTCTTTGTTCAAATTTTGTATAGCAGTCAACAAAACTGATCAATGTTCGCAGAAAATGTAATAATCACATATAGTCCATGAATTGTATGCTCGACAAATTTGCCCCCCACTCTGTCAACCAACATAAGTGCTTTCCACATATGATTACATCTGCACGATTCTTCAACAAAAACATACTAAGAGACTCTTACTGCTTCATCCTAGTTTTCATGAGGAGAAACCAGAAGAAATTGTCATAGAAATTCAAAACTTCATTAAGCCTAAAGAATAAAGATCACCATTGCAAAAGTTCCATACATGTACAGTTGACCACTGTATCCAGTGAATCCAAGTGTATGTGTGTTCATACACTTTACAGTGTGACTGAAATGTGGAAGACAAAATACCATTCTCCACATTACATTCAAAGAACTGGGAATACTGAGCAGGAAGTTACTGCATTCTTACTTACTTCATATTCATCTAAAAGGTTTCATGAATTGTCAGTATACATACTGACAAATAGGATGGACAGAAATAAGTTCGTAGCATGGAACTATCCTCAAGGTTTTAGGATTACATAAAATCTTGAATGTACAAAGGAGAAAAGTATGAATGCTCATGTTATAATCGTATTATGTGTAAGCCATTACCTATTAATTTGAAAATACAAAGCAGCCGGAAATCCAGGTAAACGAAATCCAACTAATTTATTAGAAAATATCATAAAAACAACAAACTTCGTTGAGAAACAATTCATTTAGAGGAACATTTTGCAGTGTGTCATTCAAAATC